>JAVTVJ010000026.1:1142500-1375000 GCA_034509425.1 Eopsaltria australis
GCAAAATATCAATATAGAAAGTGGACTCTCTGATCGTCATGGCAACTTCATCTCTTGGGTCAAAGAAAGTTTATCTTATCTGTGCATGGAGAGTGGCAAACTGTTTAGGGATCTAGTTTGAACTCTAAGAACATTGATTTAGTTTTTGTTTGTGAATAGAGGCTGAATTCCAATCACAAGGGATAGGTAAGATTTAAATATTAATGCCCACAGGCTTGTCCGAGAGAGTGTCATTACCATTACTGTCGGATTGTCTTTTTGAGATGACACAATGGTAGAGGAGAATTGTGTAGTCAAGACTATTTACAGTTTAGCAATTTGTGCATTGGACAAACCAGACTTAAAGCGAAAGTATGGAAACTCCATAGCATTTGTGCAGTAATATTACTTCTCCCAATCAACGTATGGTAAGGGTTTCTTCCACTTAGTAACTGTAGAAATAGCACGGAAACATAGATTATGAATTGGTAGAAGGAACAGATTTTATTATGCATTCTCCCTTCAGAGTTTTTTTTAAAGAAAGTATTTGAGAGGTGTAGAGAAAGAATATCGATATTTTACTCACTCTGGAATTAATGGCGAATAGCCATCACAGAAAATCTGAATGCTCCAGTCTGCTTAGTTATTTTTGCATTTTATAAGTTGATACAATTATCTTATGAGTTTGTGGTAACAGAATATTGATTATGCTATTTTATCATGTCAAAGCTCCCTTTTTTACATTTCTTAAGTGCTTCTTAAAAGTTCTCATCTTAGGCAATGGACTTGAGAGTTTTTGGTATATACAGTCAGAGTGTGGTTAAATCTCACTTGGAGATTAATGGTTGCAAGCACAAGGATTACTTTGAGACACAAGTGCACTTTCTTTACCCAGTTGTTTGTAAGTGTATGTGTGTATTGATTTGTCTGATAGTTCCTTAGGACATGCTTTATTGGAAACGAACATGCAGATAAAGATGTATATAGATGAAGAGTATCAATATTCTTGCCTCCTAGTCATAGTGTTTATTTATTCTTTTTCATTCCTAGTGTGTGAAGTAATAAAAAGTCCATGTGTTTTCCTGATGCAGCTTAATATAGTTTTAGGAAATCCCAAATGCAATCAGATCAATTCAGTACATTTGCAATATTGAAGAAGAGTTCTTAAAAAAATTGCGAAATAAACCTGCCAACCAAAACCCAAACACTTGCATAAAGCTTACACTGCAGAAGGAATCACTTTTCGGTATTGACATTTCTCATTGATTATTCAGTTTTATCTAATGCTTTGAAAGGGTAGTGCCATCATGAGTTGGTAGCAGATGCAGGCAGTTGTCACAGTAGCCTTTTCTTTTTTAAAAAAGAAAAATGATCTAGTTTGATATAAATGTTATACAATTATTTTTTGTATTTTAATAGCTCCTGATATTTTTTTTGTAATCATAACATGGAAATTAGTTTGTATAAGTTAAAATACTGCAAAAACCAAAACAATGTTCCCATTTTCCTATTACAGACATTGAATAAATTTTATTCTCATTATTTTCCATCTATCATTTCATTTTTCATGTCTCATGTTTCCTGAGTTGAGGAAGGGTGTTATGTAACACTGTCACCCTTTGTAAATGCTAGTATTTTTTTATATTTTTAAGAACTAGCTAGGATGTGAAAACATGTTTCATAAGTGTGATGATGTATTTATCATCAGAAACCTTTTATATTTATAGAGCTAATTGGGTTCAAGGCTCAGTTGTCTCTTCAATCTTTTTTTTTAATATTCATTAAATTTCTTAACTGCGAGTGTGTAAATAAAGCTGGCGTGGGACCTTTAACTTTCTTATTTTTTGACTACCACCATATTGTTTTGTAAAACTTTTGTAATCAAGGTCTGTTTAATTACAGTCATTTTGCAATGTGAATATAATTTAGTAACCGAGTATCAAAAATAACAATACTTTAATAATTAGTGAGTTACTCTGACATGTCTTTATAAACTCTTCTTATCCATTACTCTTTGCACTCACATAAGTGAATTAGAGTGATATTGCTTTATTCTTCCAGACAGCTGAAGCTTTCAGACTGTAATTAGTGGATACAACTGCGTCACACACTGTTTTTACTTTACCTAAGATTCAGTATAGCAGAGGACAGTAAAATCTTTGTGATTTTTACACTTTTCCGTTTTTCCTTTCCAAATCATAAAGGTCTGATGCCAACTGCAGTAAAATACTGCAGCATTTCCGTTTTACTCGGTTTTCTATCCACCTAAAGCTTTTTTTGAAGGAATAAATATATGAGAGACTTAAGGAATACAATCTTTAACTTCATTCATAGCAGCAGTCCTGTTGATAATACTTAAAATGAATGTGAAATGGTTATAGGATAGGAGCTTAAAAATACCCTCAACCACAAATGGTATCTAACAGTTTGGTGCATGTAAAATTAGAATGTAGCGTAGAATAGAGACTAGGTTTAAATGAAGTGTTTTCATCATGTTCAAAGGAATTTCATTATTTGCGTTTTGTCTCCTGTGCCTTACATGTTCCTTTTCATATTATCCGAGAAATAAAAGTCAACTATTGTGGCAAAAGTTATATAGAAAAATATAATTGCTTTCTAAATATACTTGCAATTAGTACTGAAAAGTGATTTTTAATGAGAATAGAATGAATTTTACTGTAAAATAAGAAATTCCTCATAGACTGAAATACGATGAGAGAAGTCTTTCTGTGTGTCTGTTGTGAAGATTTTCTCTGCTGAAATGGAATAATCTTGAAAACAATTTTTACGCTGATACATGGTGGTGTTCATTAGGCTGAGAAGAAATTCTGTACAGGGTATTATTATATTTTACTTTTGTAGTTGCAGCACAAGCCTCAAAGGAATGGTGTGTTTTACTCATGTAATTGGGATCATCATTAGAACCCTGCTATTTAAGACTTGATTTTATTTCTGTTATCGAGTGTGTGGATTAATATTTATAAGATATTGTGAAAAAAATTGCAAGGACCTTCTGTGTACATGCTATGGATACCTAGGTTTTGTTTTCACTTTTCATTTTCAGATTTAGGCTTCATATTAGATGGCAATAAAGATTCCTTCTCTGAAGTTTTGAAGAAGTACAGCAAGGGTTTTCGTCAAACATTTTGTACAGCTTTATGCAAAGAAAATGAGCCGTCTGTAACTGGTGTGTCAAAGTAGGGCACAATTGTTAAGCCAGTGAAGACAGTGGTAAAATTACCAAAGCTGAAGTAGCAGTAGTTTTTCTAAAAAAACCCTCTGAAAACCTGTCTCCACTCCCTCCCACCCTCTCATGATACAGATTTCACTAATAAATATGTATGAAAAGACTTTTGGAAGCAGCAACAGATCATTTTTGGAAGCTTTCAATCATATTGGTTTTTGAGTATTGTATCTGCTAATTGTACATCGTCCATTTCAGAACAAGTGTAGGCAAAATGCTCTGGTTTTGTAGGATGCAGAAGAGAAAATCTGAATATCCGTAGAAGTACTGATTTTTGAAACAGTTTAAATGTGTCAATAATCTATATTCACATGAAAAATACTGAAGTACAATTGAACAGCAATGTGCATGTGACTCGTATGGAGTACGTCTGAGAGGCCCTTGGCTCCTAACTAGCTTAAGTTTGTAAGGAAACTGCCTAATTTTTTAATAGAAATGCATATATATTTCTATTAAAAAAACCAAAACAGAAACCAATATTGCTTGATAGTTGTTCTAAAAATGCATTGTGGTATTTCAGTGAACATTAGGAAACTTAAGAACTGAAAAAAAAGTCAAACATTTGACAGTTTATCTTTAAAAAATATTAGCTAGTTGCTAAAAATACAAGTGCGCTCCTTAACAATGTGCATCTTGGACAAACAGACGCATATTTTGTCACCAAGTTACTTAAGCTTCTGAAGTCAGGGCTACAACTGGGTCAGATGATAAGATGAGCACAACAGAAAAACGAAGAGTGGCTCTGATAAAAACTGATTGATTGATGTCTGGCTTCCCCACCATCACAAGCAGTTGACAGTTAGTTTGGGATCAGATGATTTGGCTTTTGCGATAGAAGATGGGGCCTGGTAGGAAAGTCTGAAGGACAAAAAGGTCAGTTTCTGTACAGTGTCAGGCAGTGCTGGGTTCCCACAAGGTGGGGTGTTGGATTAAGATTTTCTTTAGTTACAAGACTTAACTTTCCATGGTCCATTGAAAGGCCAAGTAATCTGGTCAGTATTAATACAAAAATACAAAAGGCTTTAAGTTGTGAGAGAAAGGAATGAAGACAGAGGAAGTGTACCTGTTGGACCAGTGAATTAGAGAAAAAACATTTTTGCTGTTCAATTTCTCTGTTTATTTTAAGCATCATAGTTTATAGCATTAAATGATTTACGAAGTCTGACTTTGAAAATGTGGTTTCCACAGTAGATTTTTCACTGCAGCTGCAATGAGTTTTTTGTTACTTATATTTTGAGGTATTGTAACAAAACATTGTGGCTAAATTAATTTCAGCTTGTGAAATATTGTTATTCTGTGACCCATTATGTACAGGATAGCACATTGTTGCTTAAATACACAAGTATGTATTTTTCATTCGATTAAAAACAGTTAGCATGTTATACTTAAATATAATTAAAATAAATTTACATGAAGTGTGTTTTTGTGAACGGGAGATAATTTATCAATCTATGACCGTACCATGACCACCTGAGTGTTTATGGGGGTTTCTGTATTTGTGTGTATGTTTTTCAGAACACATTTACAATTAGCACTCTCTGTAATAGTCACAGAAGGAGAGAAAATGTGCAAATGAAAATCAAGACATAATATCTTTGGAATGGAAAAGATTTTCAAGACGGCTACAAAAATGTGTACAACTGCTACGGAATTGGAATTTGGACAGCTTGGATTTGAATTTAGATTTTTGGACGGTTTGATACTCTCTAGAAATCCTTTATAATGTATCACTTTTCTCTGAGTTTTAAGGGTCACATCTCCAAAGGACAGTTGGGTCTCAGCTAATGCTGCTGACTTAATATCAGTAAGATGAATTCTGCAAGGTGCTGTATTGCTGATAGTATAGCTGGAATGCAGTATGAAAGAACCTGTAGTGTAACCTGGAGTGTTACCAGTAATACGTGATCAGTGCAGGTGAACTGGTGGTCATTTGAACTATGATTAGTTATATTTCAAGAAAGATTGTTTTCTTTGTGTTTAATCTCTGGTGACCTGCTTCATTTAAGAAATAATAATGAAACAAAAGATCTTTTCCAAGAAATACACAGTTTTATCCTGGCTATTTTTGTACACCTCTTTTGAAGTGTATGTTGAAGACATATTTTAAAACACATAACTCAAGGCTTAGAGAATTATTTTGAATGCAGATTTAAGACAAGACTCTGAAAGTGTTTAAGAGCTTCTCCAGTATTGTTTATATTGTGGTACATCCCTTTGGCATCAGAGCTTTGTTAAGTTATCATACATTATTATGCTGATCTGTCACAGCATTGCTACAAACTGTCTGAAATAAGCTGTAAAAGCCTATGATAATTTGAACATAGGGTTTAGATTTTCAGGTGTGTTTCTTTGACAAACGTGTTGCATCACAGAATCAATAGTTCTTCTTTGTACTGAAGTTTTTCAAGATATAAGTATATGCTTAATGAAAATGAAGAGAACTTTATTAGAGTTTTCTTCAAAGTATAGTGCTTGGGTCTGACCAGGATGGTAGCCTGCTTTTTGGCTCTTTGGGATTTTTACGCCTCTGGGCTATACAACTGAGACCCTTTTAGTTATACAGAGAAAAATTGGGGTTGGTAAATCAGAAAGGGGAGAAAAATTAATATTGCCAAAATAATCAAGATCAGCAGTTCTTATAAATGAAGAGTAACAATCAGCTACTTAGGCCAGCTAGATTTTGTAATTTTATGATTAGTCCTTCAGCTTAGGAAATCTCATTTTAGTGGGAGTGTGCTTTGGGGATGTTATGGCTGGTCTGATCAGCCTGACCTTAATTTTGAGGTTCTTTGACTCTTGGTTCAGAAGTTTTCACTGTCATGAAAGGTCAGATTAAGGTATGGCATTATTATGCCACAAGTTCTGGCTAAATTTGGTTTTCAACATCAATAGTCAGTCAAAGCATCATGTTTGAAGCTATGGCCTTTACAAAGGAGAAAAAAAAAATTCAGTGTGTTACTCTTGCTATGTGTAAATTCTTTCAAGTCTTGAGAGTGATTTGTGTACCAGCAATATCAGTGTAAGAGAAGAATAACACCCATTTTGCACAAATGTACTGATTTTTGAAAATGAAAACCCACTTTTGCATTCACAGAAAAATCTTGTACAAATATGTATGTGATGCAATCAGGGATATAATTGCAGTTTTGGCTTGTATTTTGTGTTTCACTTGGTTTTATGTTAATCTAGTCCCACATTCTTCCAAAATACTTTCTACTGGAGTCCTGAGTTGTGTATTGGTACAAATTTTGTTTGCAGGGATGTCATAAAACATTAAAAAAAAATCGATGAACACTAATCACATTTATTATTAAAATATTGATTTTTTATAAGAAAAACATTTTTAAATACCTTGCAATCAGTTTGCTAGTCTTTATTAATTTCTTAGCAGGCAGATGTTCCTGTTACTAAAAGTACCAAGATGCAGATGGTATTATTTGGCATCTTTTTAGAGGCTTCACTGTTATGTGTGGTGAGCTGAACACTAAACTGATACATGATTCTTCAATGGCATTTCTTATTTGCAAGAAATTATTTAAGTAACTGTCCTTGTAACAGGTTATGTGAGAAAAAACCCCGCTCTTAAAAATAATAGTCACAACCTAAATAGAAAGTTTTGTGTTTCTGCATGTATGGAAGTGTTTAGACTAATAATTTGAACTTGAGAATTATTTCAAACAATATATATTTCAAGAATCTCTTACTGTCATCCTTATTTAAATAAACCTATGTATATATGTATCTCAATGTATGTGAGAATTAATATGAATTGAGGCAGAAATTGATGTATAGCAACAATTTAGCATAAAATGTACTTATTTGGTTTGAAGAGAATAATGTACCATGGGTAAAGAAAATAGTAGTCATGAGCAAGTAGCTTCAAATTAGGAAGTAATTTTAAAAAATTTTTTGAATAATCTTGCGTGCTATATCTTAAACAGACCCCTGGAAACAGGCAGACTCTGGAAATACTGCCTCTATTTCAGTAATACAAAAATGAAAGCTTATACTTTAGGTTTCCTAATGTGGTCAGTCCATACTTTTCAATCCATGGGCATTTTTATTGTTGTTTGTTTGCATTTTTGTTTATTTGTTTGTTTTTCATTAGTTGTTGCCTGATATGAAGGGATTCTCAACACCTGCAACTCTTGCTGACCTCAGTTAAGGTGCCCCAACTAGTGCTGTCAGGGGTAGCATCTAAATTCTTAGATTCTTTCATGCCGGTTTCTGTTGATAAGCTATACTGTTATCCTCCTTTTACTGGAAATTTCCATGTGTGTGTAATAAAATGCATTATATGCCTTGTATGTTCCTAAGTGTTACCATAGCAAGTATAGCTCTTGGAAGGTTTTCCTTTCTGTCTTCCAGAAGACCTGCAGAAATATTGCGCTTCAGATTAAAACCTTACTTGTAGCAAGATCATGTAGGGGAAGCTACCATGGAACCTCCGAACTCAAAAGAGTTTTCCATTGCTTGTCTTATTAAGCTGCTGCTCATGCTGTGGACTTTTGTCCTGGAAATAAGTTCTGTGTCTTAGGTTTTAATGTTATGCAGTTATGGGTGCAATCATACACAGTTTATCTTCCCTAGGTTGTTATCCTAAGTTTTGAAATTTTTAACGGCTATGCCAAACCAGTTTGTCTTTTATTCATATCAGATATTTTACATTCTGAGTGATTTTAAGATGCCAGGCATTTACGTACGGACTGTTATGCCCAGACAAATTTTTCTTAAAACAAAACAGCAAACAAAAAAGGCCAGTGCAAAGTCTGGTGGGGTTTTTTGCACCTTAAGGATGATGTATCTTCAATTTATGCCTAATTGCTTTCTTTATGTAGCTCTCATTTATAATATACCAGAATATATAAGAGTATAACATTACAAAGAAACCAGGCATATTATGCAAAACTGAACTGCATTTATAGAGATCATGAATAATTTTGGTAATAGAAGTAATATAGAACAAGACTGTAAATAAAGGATTTTGAATTTCTGTAAATTGCCTTTATAAGGAAAAGATACAGAGACTGGCAGAGGTAAAGTTTTGCATAGAAGTGAGTAATGATGTTTTCTCTCAGCCTTTTGGAAAGCAAAATCTGAGTGAAAATAAAATATATTTATGGGAACTGAGCTATCACACAACACTTAGTTTAGCTCCGATTGAATTATTCATAGAACAATATTTTGCCCATATGTGATCATCTGTTTTTATTTTATTGTTTTTAAGCTTTTCACAAAAAGTCCTGATTTTTATGCTTTAGCTTTTAGTTGTTTTCATGTAGCATGTTGAGTATTTGCTGTTGTATTCTTGCTTGTTTGTATTAGATTTCAGTATTGTGAGGATGACTTGAAAGCTGTTAAAGATGAGAAAAGCTTCAAAAATTGGTGTGAATTCGATCTCTTCCTAGAAGGGGAAGTATCACGAAGAATGAAGTATTGTTTGTTCATTCACTGGCAAAGAGAAATAAATTACTGAATCCAGGGAATTTAGGACATCATAATACCTTTTTTTTCCCCCCTTTCTTTCTTCTTTTGGGAGGGAAGAAAGAGCATAGAACTTGTTTTCACCATGTACAGGAACACTGCAAATCTGTAAGGTGTAATTGTTTATAACTTTCATAGATTGTACATTCAAATATATTTTGGTACTTGAATTATATGATTGCATTTGTATGTAAAATGTTAAGAAAAACTGTGGGCACCTCTGATGTCTGTTTTGTTGCCTAATTAATCATCTTGTTACAGGAACTTCAGGAGAGGGTGTTAAATGTTCTGCATTTTGTGTAAAGTAGTACTTTATTAGTGAAATACATGGAATGAATGTTTGAATTCCATTTTGTGTTGTACATTAATGATGCACTGCTCATTCTAATTGTGAGTTCATGTAATGGCAAGGTGTTATGTCTGTGATAACCTGCATATAACAGAAAATATGTATTTACATTATTATGCCATTCCTTTTTTTTGCATTTTGATTGTCTGAGTGGTTCATCTTTTATATCTGATGGAAGTTACTTATCTGATAATTATTACTTTATCTCTGCTGTAGTAAAACAGTTGTTAGTGAGTGATGGAATCACTTTTTAAACACAACATTTGTAACCTTACTATAGGAATTATATTTTTTCAGAGTAACAGAAGACACACTCCATAGTCTATAGACCAGAAATTTCTTAAGAATGTATTATGTTTGCATTTTTCTTGGGTCCTTTCTGGTGTTAAAACTACCAAGCAGCAATGTCAAAGCCTCTTCTAATGGAGAGTGATTTACAGGTTATTGTTTGTGTTCTTGGCTAGCAATAGAGAGTAACCTGTAGATAGAATTTGTAGACAGACTTGTTTGCATTTCAGTGTGAGATGTCTTTGTACTTCTGCCATGTTCTCTTAAAATTTGGTAAGTAATATTTTGCTCCTTTGGATTTTTCCTGTTAGAAGAACAATCAGCATCATTACTCAGTTTTTGGAAAAACTTTAAATGAGAGACTGGAAATTATTTATCAGTCAGGTACTGAAGCCTAGAATAGAACCCAGGGCCATTGTGACCTGTTTACCTGAAGTACAGTTTTTTGTTTACTTTAACCTTACTCATCTCTACAATAGCGCTTTCCAGTGTTAGAAATACCTCTTAATTTAAAGGAAGACAGAATGTCTTGCCTCCATCACATGATTTTAATAAAGAAAAGCCAGACCCAATAAGAGATTGATGAATCTTTGACATTTACATTGTCATAAATATATATATGTAAGAAAAAAAATAGATGCTTATATATCTATATAAATATATCTATATAAAACTGGTCTGCCTATATAGCAGTCTGCCTATTGACCTCAAAGGCCAATAGTTTGCTGAGTTAACATAAATGATATAAAACTAGTGCCATGTGGCCCTTCATGGGTTCACTATATGGAGTAATTAGGCTAAACCTTACACATGCACTCATTGCACCAGGCAAATATGAAGAAGTTAGTAATTGTCATTGGGTAAATGGTGGAAATTTGGAAATGGTAAATTTGGGAAAAGGCAGTATTTCCTGGTAATCCTGCTTGACCTTCAAAGCGCTTTCCAAAGTTGCCAATTAATAGAAATGAATATAAAATGTGGATCTCAGTGTTCTGCTGGCTACTACTGAAGTAGTAACTACCGTTTCATATTTATATGTCTTACCTCAGATGAAATACTTTTCTAAAAATTGAATATCAGTGTTTTGTTGGATCTTCTTCATTAGTGTAAGTGGTAAGACCTAAATTTGTTTCATTGTCTGCAAGGTAGTTATTATTTTCCTTTTTTGAAAAATATATCCAGAGTGAAAAACAATCTCTTTACAAAACATTGAAGGCAACTTAGCCATTTTTCAAGTAGAGCTTGTTTTGGTTTGGTTTTTTTAAGGAATGTATCATTAGATATAGTACCGCTGTCTCCTAACAGCTGGGAAATTACAACTTCAGAGTCACCATTTCTATAAATAATTTAAGAATACTTTCCTAAATGAGTAACTAAAAGTTTTCAGCAAAACTGCTGAAGTTATGCCATACTGGAAACAGTGGCAAATATTCAAGAAATTGAGGACTCTCCTTCATAGTTGTGTTGTATTTAGCATTCTGTGTTTGTTTTGTGTGACCAGTCGCTGGAGAATGAGTATAGGATGAGCAAGTAAACTGAATAGTAAAAGGCTTTTTGACCACCTTGTTTACAACTTCTAGGGTATTGGGTTTGTGCCCTTTTTGCTTGATAGTGCTCTGTGGAAAAAATGTGAAGTGTGACTAAGAAGCAAAACCAAAACCACAATATTTGTTTTCCTCCTTTCTTGATTTGTGTCCTCATTGAATGCCTTATCACTGCTATAAATGAATATGAGGACAGTGTGGGGAACTCCTGGAGTGTGTTAAAGATATATACTGTAAAAGATGGAATCAAATCAGGTTAAATAGGAATTTCTTAGAACTAAGTTTTATGTCCAGTGCTTAATAATTGACATAAAGAGAAAATAATAATTTGTTACCTTTGAGATTTAAAAAGCTCTTAAATTGCATCAGTGAACCAAGACATGCTTCATGAAAAGAACAGAGATCAAATATGACAGTATTGGCATTTTTAAGCTACCAGGAAAGGAGAAAAACAATGAGCAAAAATTCTTTCAGGACTCACTTGTGTGTTGCAGGTGAAAGTGACATAATTGAAATACAGTTAGATGGAAGCAGGTCATAGGTTTCATTGAAATCAAAGTGAATTTTTCAAGTACAATTTCTTATTAAATGTTAATTTAATAAATTAGTGGAGATCAGTGAAAGGTCAGTGTGGAATGCAAAGGGTTAAAATGCTGAACAGTGACCTGAACAGGGAGTTGTTGTGTCTCTGAATCCCAGACATACTTTATTAGGACAATCCAGCTGGTTTTCTATTTCTATCTCCTCATTATCAACACGCTTATGGTATGGCCTCTTCCCCCTCACTTCCAATGCCAAGAATTTGGCAGGGACACCATGTGAGGAGGTCAGAGACTGATTGAGAGGAAAAATGAAGTTCAGACTGCAGCAGAGATGCAGAAGAAGAGAGTCCAGTCATTGAAGAGCTGAGGTTTTTTGTTTGTGGTGTGGAGACTACCAGCAGAGGTTTTTTCTTCCTTGTGAGCGGTGATTACAGCTCTGTGTGAAATTAAACTACCGACAGGAGGTTTCGTTTCCTTCTTACTGAAAATGCTGTAAAATAGCAGTCAAGCTCAAGGAATTGCATATGTAAAATCAGTAGAAAAATGAACAAAACTGAGTCTTTGCTTTCTTTATAATGTTTGGCATCTTTTGTACATTTTAAGAAGAAAAAAACCTGAAATGGTACTATTTTTCTTTGGAAAAGCAAAGATTTATAAATAGAAGCCTCATAGTGTTAAATTGCTTTATGTGTTGGATCGAGCTTTCTCTGCTGAGAGAAAAAAATCCAACCTTCAGCAAATGTGCAAGGGAAGGAAGTGGGAGGAAAAAAGTCTTTCTGACACATTTTCATAGTTTCCATTTAAATATATATATAAAAATATTGCTGCCTTAAGATACATAGTTTACATCAACAGGTCTATCAGTTTAGTATTAATATTGATGAAACTCTTTGCATGATTTGTATTGATTAAACAGAAAATACATTTGATACTTTTTATGTCCAAAACAATGGATCAAAGCAGATAGAGAAAATATAGAAAGATTTTCTATAGAAGATAGTTTCAGTTGGTAACAAACTCATTTGTATATCTTCAAGGCAATATGCAGTGCTTCATTTCAGTGTGATATGGATTATCTCAGAATTGATCTGTGGTTAATACTTTACTAAAAACATTTTTGGTTTTCATTGTTTGCCTGGAATTCCCCTTCAACTTAGTGGTAAAATGTCTGAATAGAAAAGTGAGCTAATTTCTTTTGTGTGCAGGGAGATACTGATTTTTTTAGTTCTTACATTCCTGTAATTCTATTTAAACAGATAGAGATTGTGTCCATAGGAATGGTAGGATTTAGTCTTTGTCAGATATTTAATTCCAGTTTTTACACAACTATTATCTATTTATTACAAACAGATGTTAGTGGTGATCTCCGCCTTTATGCTGTGGGGCTAATACTGATGTTTGACCAGGAGTTGCAGTTTCAAACTCTAAGACCAAATGATTTCTCAGTGTTAGTGTTCAAATCCCAAATTACTCCTGTGACATAAGCCATGTGGTTTAGGGGGATGTGACCCTTAAAAGGTGTCCAAAGAAGATGTTAAGTGTGTTAAAAGAAGAATGCAACATTCCTAGAAGGCCTTGATGCTTGCAAGTTCTAAATATCTTGTTAAACTATAGTGGAAGAATATTGTCCTGACTAGCATGCTGTCCTGAATTTCTTACCAGTGGTAGTGGTGGTGGTGTTTTGAGTGCATGGGGAAAACCTGGCACTGAGAGGAAGCAAAAAACATGACTTAAAAACGGAGACTTGTGGGGTATGGGATGGGAGGGGATCAGGGAGTGAGAGAGCACGATAGACTTATTTTGATGAAAGGATGAAGGAAAGGAAACAAAATTACTCTCACTGGTAAATTCAGGTACCTCCTTAATTGAACAACATGAGCACACAAGCGGGGTGCAGATAATAGACAAAAGAAAAAGAAAGGAATTCACTCTGGGCTGGGATTAGAACCTGGGGCTTTCCAGATGTGAAGAATAATTTAGACTTAAAGAGCCTGTTCTCCTAAAGGAAAGGAGAACAGTGTAGTTGATTTATGCCAGTAAAAAATATATTTCTGTATTCATTTGTGATTTTTAAAGTACTATTTATGCTTTTATTTTTATACTATTCACAATAAACTCCTGACACTTCTGCCCCCTCATAACAGACACCTAACAATGAAGCAGCTTCAATTAAGAAGCAGAACATCAGCCTCTGGCATCTTACTCTGTTGTTCCATCTTTTTTGCTAGGGAGAATTCATTTGTTTCTTAATTAAGAAAAACACCAATAGCATGAAAAATCTGCTTATGGTACCTGAATGGTAATTAGGTGAAAGGTAAAAAAGAAACACACACATACATTCCAGTAGCAGCCAAAATGAACTTGAGCTGATAAAAATGAACTAAACTACCCTTGCATAAATCGAGGCTGAGAGAAGTGTACAGTCATTATGGCTAAGACAATATGCAAACTATCTTCAAAGAAATCAAATTGCTAGAGTGTTTTCATTTGCATGTATTAACTATTAACATAATGAGGAGAAGTGACATTGGACCCGGATTGTGTGTCTGCTTGGATTGATAACTCTACCGCATCTGCAAACAAGCGCCCAAAAATCAGACTACTAGTCAGATCAGTGTTGAACTCTGAAGTGTGTATGGCTTTTGGGGGGCTTTTTTTGTTGTTTGGTTTTTTTTGTTTGGGTTTTTTTTTTAATTTTTTTTTTTTTTTTTTTTTTTTGGTTGGTTGGTTTTTTTTAGGTTTCTTTTTGTGAGTGTTGTGGATTTTTTTTTAGTATCTGGAGCCCAGCACAACACACTGGGATGTGGAGCACAGTCTATCCTTTTATTTTCATTCTTTTTTAATGTGATCCTTCTGCTACAAGCACTTCATACTTTCAAGGTAGATACCAATTTTGAACTTTTCTCCATTTTATGTATACCCACTTATATGGAAGGATGATTGTTACTGCATGTTAGTTTGTATCTACTCAGTGTTTGTGTAATTACTTAGCGATATTTTTTTTGTCTTTTAAGACTGTTCTTATATATTAAATGTCCTACTTCAGCTGTCACTTACTGTTCTCATGAAGAGAGAAAAAGCTTAGAGAACTCAGACTTTGGAGAAGTCAGTTACATTCTATTTTATGTGATTATTTACAACAATAACAGGCAGTGTTTGTGATTGCTATTGTTACCTGCTTACATATTGGGAATAGGTTTAAATTGTTGATCAACATAGTATATAAGAACTTAGATAAATATAGCAACTTCTTTTGTTAGAAGAAAAAATAGAAATAATTACAAAACCTGAAGATTTTTTCTAAATTAATTATAAAAGAAAGAAACTTATAAACTAAATGCAATTTTTGTCCTGATTTTCTTTGCCGAAAATGTTTCTAAAGGGAAGTAATTTCTTGATATTTACACATCAGAATTTCTAAAATAATGTAGTTTTGGAAGAAGGTGAAATGGGATGGGAAGCAGCCACATGCATTCTTAAAAATGATGTCATTTGCATAATCTGAGAAGAAATTATAATTTTTATGTTGTATCTGTGTATTTACACACAGTGTATTTGTGTGATTTTTATCATTTCATATTCTTGTTCTTGAAGATTGTGACAAAATAGTAAGTGCTTTTGCGTTACTAGAAAGAGTACATAAAATTTTGTCTATGAACGTAAACCCATCTTACAAGATGGGAGGAATTCCCATGTAGTTGTTTGAGTGCTGGATGCATCTGTTTGTTCACATAGCCCAGGA
This sequence comes from Eopsaltria australis, assembly GCA_034509425.1. Lineage (NCBI taxonomy): Eukaryota > Metazoa > Chordata > Aves > Passeriformes > Petroicidae > Eopsaltria > Eopsaltria australis. The sequence continues at coordinate 1,157,673 of JAVTVJ010000026.1, forward strand.
GCCATACTCCAGTCTGAGAGGTGAATTATGTGAAAACTTCTATTTTTAAAAAGAATATCCTTAAGGCAGCCCATCTGTGTGAGTAAAGGTATGGGGAGTATCTAAATAGTGGTTTACGTGTTTAAGCTTGATACTATAAACAAGAGACACTGATCTATAATAAAGGTATTATGATAACACGAACTTTTTGCAGTTAATAGTAGCTCAGGAAATGTGTAACCCAAATAATTTTTTTAATGTGCTTGAATGCCCAGTAATTTCTAGAGGTATTGCAAAGCTGACATTGAAGAATTGTGTTCAACATTTTTTATTTTAGATGGCTGTTTTTATTTTTGCTTTGTAACTAAGAGGTATGATCAAGAAAGAAGCACTGAAAACAAGTATTGTCTCTGGCAATTTGTGAAGGTTAGAGTAGGATCCCCCACAGATCATATGGGGCATATTCTAGTCTTGAGTCTGTTTCAGCCTCACGTCTGAGAATTAGTGTGTAACTAATTAGCCATACTGCAACTTGTTACTCCTTCTGTCCTTGGAAGATTGGTGTAGGAAAATCTCTACAGTGTAGGAGTGGATGTGAAAATGCAAGAATTTGTTGGGTACAAATGTCTTGTAATGCCCTATTCCAGGTTTCTGTAGAATAGAAGACTTTGTGAAGGATAATGTGAATTTCAGATTATCTCTACCCATCCAGTTGAAATTGCCATGTAATGCTACCTTAAAATTCATTATGCTAACTTTTACAGAGACTATCCTGATATCATGGATCATGTTAAAAAACCCCAAAACCAAACAACCTGTACATATGAAAAATTTAAAAATGTAGCTGTATTTTATTTGATATCAATATGATTTTATTTGCTGAAGATCTTACTTGGGGGCTTTTGCCGCCTTCTGTAGTAAAGAAGATAACTTTCCATACAAGTCAATAGTTTCTGATATGTTGTTACATTGTGTTGGGCACCTAATAATAATAATATAAATGATGTAATGATATAAATATCAGGATGCAGATAGGAATTAGCTATCTTAGGTACTAGAATATGACATGACTGCCTTTCAGTTTTTAAATAAAAGTGGAATTTTAAGTGTCATAATGTATGTAAGAAATCTCTCTTTTCCCTCTATCCATCTCATGCATAAAAGTCAGATGAAGATTGTTGTTTAAAAATAATTGAAGAGATAGATATTTCAGGATAAAAAAAAGTTTACAAATCTTTTAATATATAAATTTTGAATATATGTAATAGTTCTAACTAACATTAAATTTTTCTCAAATATTCAAATTCTCGTTTGCATGAAGTCCCACAAGGAAACACCTTCTCCTGAATTCCCATAGGTTAAGGGGTGAGTAAGTGTTCATCCTTGTGTATCAGAAATTTTATCTCCCATTTTTCAAATCAAGAAACTAGACAACATGTCAGGAATAGTGTGCATGTATGTGTGTGTGCCTACATGGAGCGTTAATAGGAGGATCCCAGAGAGACTACACTGAAGAGACTGAGAGAAGTTTTAGGGTTTTGTATGTCTTAATAGTGTGTGGAGATTGATTGGGCGGGGGAGGATCCCCCCCCCGCCCCGCCCATTTTCCCTTTTCCCCTCTACTACAGAATCTTGAGTAATTTTATTTGTTAATGTTTGTATCCTAGTTATATGTGGGATACCAGATTTCAATAGACATGCATTTTTGGGTATGATACGTGGTTTCAATGACCTGACTTTAATGAAAAGAGGTATTTAAAGCTTACACCTTCCTTAGTGCTGTACTAGTGTCTTAGGCAGGATTGATACACCAGAAATACTGTCTGAAAGACGAGATCCAAAGAACTCAAGAAAGTTCTTGCATTTAGTCTCTACCTTTTGTTTATGAAAACTACTACACTTGTTGAAATGACCTGCCTCACCTTTTGGAAGCTCTGTGTTGCTTCTACTTGTGGTTTCTGGCTTTTTGATGTCTGGATAGGAGGAACTCTGGAATATATTTAAAGTCTGCCTTTCTAAAATCTGATGCTTTTTGCAGAGATCAAAGGCCTCAATTGTTTTTCTCAAAAAAATGGCCAAGTCTGTTGTGCCCCATAGGTCAGTCCTGGAGCTTGGCTTATAGGACATATGTTTGAGCTGGCTGCCCACTCATGTCTAATGATACTCTTCTTCCTCACAGTGATGTTGCTCTGGAAATACTATAATGGCATAAAGAATCTGTTTCCATTTTCTGAAAGAAGGAAAATATTTTTTTTATTTTATAAGTCTGTTAGTGTTCTTAAAATAGCATTGCAATTCAAGTAATGTATAAGAATTATAATAACTGTAAAGATAGTAATAGAATTATTAATATTTTTATAGTTGGGTTTATATCTACACTAAAGAATCTCCTGTGGAAAGGGAAGAAATAACCACAAATTTGTCATCTTCAGCGAGAAGGAGGGGTCAATACTAGGGAGGTAGATCTGTGGGATTTACCTGCCCCTTACTCCTACACTGAATAAGCATCCATGTGTGAAAAATGTGGTTATGCTGTGTGATTTACTGTTGGCCCTGAATGTAATAAAAAGAGTAAACTAGTTTTCCATAGTGGATATGATTTGCTTATAGACAAGTTGCCATATGAGTCTAAAATCTAAAGTTTAAATTTAGTTTAAAATATTTTAAAAATATTTTAAATTTTTCATGTCCATTTTTCCAGGATGGAAGAGGGATGGGGTGCCTGTTGGGAAAGGTTTATATAGTGGTGGTAAAATGTGTCATGCTTATCACAGAGAAATGAAATTTGAATCCTGTGTTAATTGTATTTTTTGCAAGAAAATTCCTCAAGGATTTTGAGGGCACATTTGGCTATGATTACGTACACATTTGGCACCATTTATATACCAGTCTGCTGTGCTACTTGAAGTGATGGTACATGTTTGGGGAGTCTTCAGTTAATACTTCCCCTCCTCCACCAGGTTTGATTGATTTGTCAAATTTTTTTGTGTGCATGTGTTTATTTTTTTTAATTTATTTTTTAATTATTAAATGCATATTTTTTTGCTAGGAGTACCCAAGATTCAGTGACCTGCATATTGGTCTTTATTGATGTGGATGTGGATTTTGTTGATACTCTTTGCTCGGTTTTTGTGGCTTTGTTTTTGTTGTTGTTGCTTGTTTTTGGTTTGTTTATTTTTGGTTTTTTTGTAGTTTATTGGGGTGTTTTTTAGTTAATATTTGTTTTAGCATCTCTCAAGAAATGATATTTCACCTGAGGTCCTAGAGGGACTATCAATGAACTTTCTAAGAACTTTTAATGTGCATTATCAGTTTCCTGTCTTCTCTTCATGATAGATGTCAGAACAGAAATAAACCCCAGCAATCTTGCAGGTGGATTGTGTGGAACATTACTTCAGGAACCAACAAGACATTTATAAATTAAAACATTAAAAAAGTTTGGTTGTTAAAGTCACAAAGTTCAGCTTCTGCTTCCCTGTCTGCACTGTCAGTGCACTGCACTGGATGTGGCAGTCTGGATATCACATTGAAAAAGGAGGTAAAAAAAAAATAAAATGTTGAAGGAGGAATGTCAGAAAGGCATATTAAGGTGAGGTGATCTTCTCAGGAATTTTTTTTATGAGAGTAATTACCTTAAATTCTTCGTAGGCTCAGCTTCAGTACTGTGTTCTGCATATATCCGAGTCACCTACAGAGCAGTCTGTTGGCACAGTCCATAGACAGTATTGATGAGGCTGCCGAGGCGTACCCTGGTCGCACATGTGTTTGTCTCCAGATATCAAAAGCAATAAGGAACCTCAATAATTAGTCCATGTCAAAATTAACTCTCCCAGTGTTGTAATTTCACAAAAGTATTTAATGCATTACTTGTGTACATTTTTGTTGGTTTCCATTTCCAGTGTTCTTTAGAATCATTATTAGTCTATTTTGCTGTGTCATGAATTTTGAAATTTAATCTCAAAGAGCAAATAATTGATGGTTCTTCGTCTTCTTGTACTAGATGACTACTGCAGAGCTTACAATGTGTAATGTTTGTGAGGACATTAACTGTGTTCTTTGAGCTGACACCAGCTGCTGATCGTGTAGGATGTTCTTCAAGTGCAACCTGCAGATGAGATTGAAATCCACTGGTTGTGAGCAGGGGATGTTCTCTGTGTCTTAAGGATGTAAGAGCATTTTATGCAGAATATGGTATAATCTTTCTGATTTTAATTCCACAATACGTAAGAGTAACCATGTATCTCATTTCTTTTAAGACATAATGGAAGATCACTTTCTTTCCCATATCATTCTTGCTAATAGTGGGGGAAAATAAATACCACATTAAATTTGGGTAATAGAAAACAAAAAGCAATAAAAATTTGCCTGCCTGGTTTTTACTTTTTAAATAATTTTTACTAAGTTGTTCCAATGCCTGATAGGAAACCAAATATACCGAATTCAAATAGAATTAAGATCTTATTAAAATCATGCTTTAAAGTTCTTCTTATTATTTTAGATTAATATTTACAACTTTATACTAAAAAAGTGAGTACTTTTCCCCCAATCCAGTGATGACATAGCATCCTTATAAGTACCCTTCTAGTGTGGCAAACCCTTTGAAGCACACGAGTCTGAATTTGACTGAGAGCCACAAGGCATTTACCATACATTCTGGAGATAAAAAGAGGAAGGGAGACATTGTGAGGGGTTCACAAGCAGTAGGTCCCCAGGGATACCACTATTTCCTAACAAAATGGCTAAGCTATATGTGCAGTTAGTTCTGAGAAAAAAATTAATGATACCCTGAGCAGTCACTTCCAGCTCACCTTCTCTCAAGTCTGGGGATTCAAGCCCACCATCAGCTGTGTTCTGGTGAGCTGTGCAATTGGTCGTCACAGCTCTAATATGCAAACATACTTGCTGTCTAAAACAAATGTGTCCTAACACGTTGCCTTCTTAAACCACTTCAGTTCAGCTGTATTCATGCTTTTCAAGCCTAATGCTGTAAAAGCACTACACTTTGATATGAGTAGTTTTAAGAATCTATTTTTACTGCTGCAGAGAAGCATGTAATTTCAGAGTCTGGGAAACAATAAAGCTTGTAAAAACTAAAGGGTCACACTAAAAATGCCCAGTGCTGTGGTAATTAATTGTAGAAATGTGAAATTCATCTCTGTTTATTTTTGGCTTTCGACTGTTGGATAAAATTACTTTTTTCTGGGGTAGATGAGCATGTGTACAAGAAGAAGGCTGAAACCTAATCCATCCAAATGAAATCTTGCCATTTTAAGGAAGATCTAATAAAAGGCAGTACCAGGTTGAGGTTACAGTTCTAAGTAGAATGATAAGTCACATTTAAATGGTTTATCAAAGTGATTGAATATATTTGATAAACATATATTAATGTACCATAGTTTTATCTTGCTATTTGATAATGTTCTACTATGAAACTATATAAAATACCGTCCCAAGAATTTATAAATAGCTGAAAGAAAAAGATTGTGAACTTTCAGTTTGTAGTTGAGATAATAAAACTACTTGAAATGGCTTCAAATATTTAAAATGTTTTTGCTTATGCACTGGCTCCCAGCAGTGTGAATGGTTCAGGTAGCAGGCTACTAGCCAGAACTGATTAGCACCCTTGCCATGTGCTAATCAGGGATTAACCAATGAGCTTCAAAATAAAAGGTGTAGGGAGATGACTTTAGGATATTTGGTACAAAAAGGTAGTTAATATTTCTTCTGATTTTGGAGACAGGATTGTGATTAAGATACACTAAATGGAAATCCTTATAAAACCTGTTCCGATTTTTGGAGGAGGGAATGTGATTAAGATATACTAAATGGAAATCCATACAAAACCAGTCAAATTGTTAAAATATTCAAATATGCCTTACTGTAACAAGAAAGCACTGTAATGTAGGGAAATCAGCAATAGAACAGCTGTGTTTTAAAGGACAGTACTTTGAATGTCACTTGACAATTTGCTTTCAATTAGAAGTAATTTACAGGAAGATGCCCACAAGCTAATCTTTACAGGATAATTAAGTTCCATTTTCTTTACTTTTAATTAAAAAGCAGAAAAGATTTAGCTGATCCATAAAAAATGTTCTGTTTAAACATTCATCAGACTTCACACTCTTTTTTTTTTTTGTTATTTGTTGTAGCAGATGTTATCAAAACTGCAGTCTGCTCTGTTTTAAACCCAGTATATTTGGGAAGTGAAACACGAGTCGCAATAGGCATGTACAGCTGAGGTATGATCATTTAGCTTCTCTGTATTTGAATAGCTCTAAAATGATATCCATACCCTGGGCTTTAATCTTGCTCCTTCCATTGCTTGCCGTTGTGGTGAGAGAAAGCGAAGCAGATGAACAGCTCTGGGGATGCTAATTTTCCTCTTGCTTTCCTAATGCCATTAAAACCTGAAATCTAAATGTAAAGATGAAACAAGTATCTTTGTCATTAAATTTGCATGTTAGCAAAGTTGTCTGCGTGCCTGTAGAATCGATGAAAACAAGAATTACTTTGCTGATTTCACACTGAATGAAAAAAAAATAAAGGGCAGTTTATGCCCAAATATCTGAGCACACAGATACCTATACTGCAATGAGTTAGTGCTGTTCTTAAGGAGGAAAGATATATCTGTTTTTCCCAGATATTCCTTCATCATCTTTGCTGACCTTAAGAAGTGAAAGGGAAGTTAATTGTAGGTTTTAAATTTGTCCTGTGTGCTGTGAGAAGTTCTACATATGAAAGTGAATCTCCAATGTTTTTTTAGGTGTGAGATCTAATTATTTTTTGGTTTACAGCACAGTTACTTTAATGAACCTGTGAAATGGTATCTAGCAGGGCTATAATCTTAAAAAAATCTGAATACTTGTATTAGGTCTGAAGCTTATTCTTTATAAATGTTTAACTCAGAATTTACCAAGTTTTCATGATCACTTTAGAACTGAGAATAAAACCATAGAATCATTATGCTTTATGTTGAAAGGGGTCTCCAGAGATGATTTAATTCAACCTCCTGCTCAAACCAGAACCTATTTTGATAAGGTTCTCAGTCAAATTTTTTATTTTCTTCAAGGTTGGAGATTCCACAACTTCTTTTAGTAACCAGTTCTACAGCTTTACGGTCATCGCTGTCGTCTCTTTTTCTTTAACATTTACTCAGAATTTCCTTTTCTGTGTCTTGTGTCTTTTGCCTCTTGTCCTATCTCTATGGACCACCAGGGAAAGTGTGGCTTTGCTCTTCTGAAAGCTTCCATCAGGTATTTGAAGACAGCAGGAAGAATTCTTTCTAAACTTGGACATTCCAGCTGTCCTGATTTTCCCTTGCCGTAGTTCCGTGGCAGTCTTGAGCTCCTCTGCCAGACTCACTCCAAACCCATCATGTACTGCAAAACCCCAGACTAGACATGGCACTGAAGATGTGGTCTCAAATTGCTGAGTAGAGGGGAATACTCATCTCAGCCTCGTCTAGACTTGCTTACAGCCGTGGACATGGTTGGCATTTGCTGCTGCAGGGGCTCACTGCTGATTCATGCTCATACAGCAAAGCTGTTTTTCAGTACATTCATCCTCAGCTTGTGCTGGTACCTGAGATGTATCTGTCCCAAAAGTAGAGTTTAGAATTTGCCTGTGCTGAACTTCATGTTTCTGACAACCCAGGTCTCCTTTGTAGCAGGCTTGCCTTCTAGTGTGTTTTGGTAGCTCCTACCAATTTGATACAATTTCAGACTTGCTGAGGGCACTCTGTTTTGTTGTTCAAGCCATTAATGAAGGTCTTAAGCCATATTGACCCCTGAGGGGTGCCTTTAGGTGAGGAACTCATTAGATTTTGTATTAACCCTTTAAGACTGCTGAACTAGACGGGTTTCGCTTTATAAGACCAAGAATGCAACTCATATGCTAGGAGGTAAATATTCTTAAAACACTTGAAAGCTTTTGAAAATAAAAATATTTTATTTTTTTTTCCATAAAGTAATACTAGAATTACAGTATCCAAATACAGTGAATTGTTCTGTGTTGCAATTATTGAATACTTTTATAGAAATAAAAGTTTCTGCATATTTCAAAGTCGAGATTTGCTCTTAAGTTAGACAGACAGATTAACAAGAACTTTTTAAGTGGTCATTCTAAGAAGACCTTGGTGTAATTAAAAATATGTTAGAACAGTTTTTGATTGAAGCTAAGAGTAGTCAACATGGTGTGTAAAAAAACATAGAACCAGTTTACCAGGAATCATTCCCAAATTGAACTTTTTGAGAATTCTGCGTTCAGAACTGTCTTGCTTGGAAAAAATCTCTCACATTTTTAAGCTGTGCTAGTGCACAGCGACCATTTGTACATAGATACATTTTTAGGAAACATTTAATATAAGCTATTCAAATTACTTCAGCTATCACTTCTGTCAGTTTTAACAAATTTTTGCAATTACAACTTACAATTTCACTTTACAGAATTATTTCCAGCACTATTAAGAGGCAGAAGGAAGTAAGAAAGTAATTAGTTGTTGTAATTAGCATTCTTGTGGGGTTTTATATGTCTAAGCATGTTTACTTTCATCAAAAGGCTTATGGAAAAATGAATATACACTTGTAAGTCACATTTTAGAAAGGCTAGAGGACTGTATGGAAATAAATTTGAACGTGTCTTATAAGAATCACTTCATATGCAGTTAAATAGATGATTTATGGTCACTCTTAGCGTAAAAGTCTTCAACTATCTAATTGTTTGGCATCCAACATAAGCTAATTATTTGGATTCCTCTGTGGGAAGGAAAATAAACAGTTTTACAGGGTAATTCATTTTTTTTTTCAGTTTTGCACCCTGCTTCAAACCAGCATGCTACTGAGAAAGACAGTCATGACCTTCTCCTTTTGGTTGTTGGTTCATACGCTGTTCACATATGGCACAAATGTTAGTGTGTCCATAGAGTGAACTGGGGGAAGAAATTTCCAAGTGAAAACCAGCTTCTCTCAACATTCCCCATGGTTTAGTTTTAATTTGAATCAATTTCTTTATCCAGTTCACCTGATTGCCACAGAAATACTTTTGCTAATCCAGCAAGGAGGACAGCACGACTTTAAGAGCAAGCAGAAGGGGTAGGGCAGTGTGTTTTGGGAATGCAGCCTGCTGGTGTCAGCATAAGGAGATAATAACACTTCACTGCTAGACAGCTGTTTTAGGATGAAATTACTCTGGGATCCTCAAAAAATATTCTCTGCTTTGTTTAAAATGGTAGGTAGTGATACATAATTAGTGTAGCAGATAGAGGGGTTGCTCATTGCTTATACTAATTTTGCAAAAGGCAGAATACTGTCTGTCTTGAATGAGAGTTTTGGTGAAGACACAGCTGCAACTTTTTTTCCTTATGTGCCTTAGAGCCTCTTTACTTATGTGTACACTTTTGTAAGTGAGCTTTCTGTGGACACTTTTCTTAAAGATGTTCTGATTCTTTCTTCGTGAGTAAAGAATACAGGCTTGAACACAGTGTAACAAATTACATCCTTTAAATATTTGCTTTAGAAAGGTAGAACTAGATAGAACTGAACCATTAAGTCTTTGTCTGTGGTATTAGTTCCCTTTGATTGTAAAAACTAATAAATACAATACTATTGCTTTTCTATGACTGTACTGAAAACTTAGTTATGCTTAGCAGTGTATAATTGAATAATGTATTCGTCCAGTGTTTGGTTACTTTTTGGTAACCGGATAATAGGTGAAGCTTCACTCTTCAGGGGATTCAGTCTTAGTGCTGAGATGGAGTCTTGATGAATAATTTGAGATCTAGTCTGATCTATTAATACTGTGAATATAACCTGGATTGAAGTGTTCCCAGTTACTTCATTAGTGGAGTTCAGATGCTTTGCTTTGATGGACAGGGAAAACATCACAATTTGCAAAACTGTAAACAAAATAGTAAAAAATTTTCCTGCTTCAAATCCAGAAAGGTGAAGATAGTCTATTTTATATTCTAAGCCTAAAAGATGTTAAAATTTCAATGATGTGTCAGTGAAATGTCATTTCAAGATGACATTTTAGCATTGTGACTGTAGTTTATAGTTGCCTGAATTTCTATGCAGAGCATCTTTCTCATTTAAACATTATTTTGCTCAGCTTCAGTGATTTGCACTTAGTCTTATAAATCCAAAAATATTGTCTAATCAAGAAACAAAATATTATTTGAATTCTCCTTTTTGATAAATGTTAACTGAACTATTAAATGTAATTTTTTCATGTTTCTACTACTTTTCTTCTCACAATCAAGAATTTTAAGGGTTTTGATGATACATGTGTCTCTCCTGTGTTTCATTATGAAGGCGACATGGGCTGAGAAAAAAACCAATGAAATTATTACTCATAAAATAACTTTCCATCCTTTTGCTAAATGCACTTTGTGCAGTGTTTTATAATTGTGGTACAAATTGTCTGAAAACATCACTTGCATACTGTAGAGACAAGGGAGGAAAGGGTACTAATGGTGTTCAGACAAGCAGTAATTAGCTATGCCAATAAATAGGACAATTTAATAAATGAGTTATAGCAAGAAGGAGTAAGTTGCATAACAAATAATTATGGGACTTTGGTACTTAAATTATGAACAGAAGACCGAGGTGTAGGAAGGTATCTCAGAAGAAATGTTGTATGTGGTTTCATATTAAGTATAATATGACATTAAATGATAATACAATAACTTATTTATTAGTATTATTCTAATATTAAAATATTAAACGCATGTGTCTGAGAATATTACAGTATTATAAAAATCATGTTTCTCAACCCCAAATATAGTTAATCTTAAACACTGAGAAATGTGCAGATTTGACATGAGCAGACATTTAGTGAGTTTGTGAGAATCTGAAAGCTGAGGAGGGACTAGAAAGATTTTACAGTAATAGTTCTCTCCTTTGTGTAATATTCAGTCATTTCACCTCGGATTTGCTTTGCTTTAGGAATTTTCCTGAATGCACAAAAGCAGTCAGAAAAATTTTTTATGTGTATGGAGAATAGGGAAATGAAATGAGGAAAGGGGAGAAAAGAAGCTGTCTGGGGAAGTGAAGTTCTCTGCATGTAGCTTAAGGAAATGCAGCGTCAAGTAATGGAAAGACAGGACTATTGTTTGGGAAGTTGCAGTTCATTTTTACTTGGTCTGCTAACTGTTGCTATTACTTCTCAAATTTCATTATTCAGTTGCAGCTAGAAATAGAAACCAGAATAATTTATTTATTACTGTGGTTACTGCAATATTTATACACAAGGGAGGGAACAAATGCTCCCACAGAGAGTGATGTATACCTGGATGTGCTGTGGTCATTTTCTTCAAATCTCTTATAATGGATTGGCCATACCTAATCCATTGTATCTAATACTGAATGAGAGTCAATTCGGTGCCTACTCTGGAAAGTTGTAGCATTTTGGGGATATGAGTGAATTTACCTACTGTTTTACCATGTAAAAGCTAAGCAACTTACTAGCTCTCTATGCTTTCCTTAGTGGGCACTTTCTGAGCACTGAATCTTACCATGATAATGTGGATACCCAAGAATTAACATGGCATATGTAAATATAATACATACATGCATATATACATGCCATAAAGGAAAAGTTGTACTGAGACATGAATTTCCAACCTGAAAACAGCAATACTCCAAGTCTCTTTTTAAATTTGAGTGCTAAGAGGAATTTATTTTATTTTTTAGCACCTTTATTGTTATCAGAAACCATGAGACTGTATATAAGACAATAAAATCAATGTGATAAATAAATAAATATTAAATATAAAACAAAGTCCCCAGGATTTTTGAATAGGGAAAAAACGTTCAAAGGAACGGCAATATATCCATGCTTTGAAACTCCCTAGGGAAAGAAAAAATTAAAAAGTGAAGTTAAATAGATTTTAGGAGAGAGAGTACTCAGTACTCCTTTCTTTAGAGATACAAAATTTGTAAGTACTGAGTGGTACCTAAATTATGATACCCCTCAGAATTTGATGCTCTGTTGCACTCAGGTTGGTCTACCTGTAGGCTCTAAAATTCATCAGAAGGGAATATCCAAAGTCACTGTTACTCGTAGTTTACCCTTTAAGGAACATAAGGTGAACACTATGTGATGACAGTACAATTGGGGGACTGGACTCAAAGCCCAGATCCCCCAGGATGTATAGTTCTTTTGGAGAACAGCTATTTGAAAGTGAAACTAGGATCATGCATCTCCAGTTCTCTGTTAAAACTTTCAGTGAGATAGGCACTAAATAGAACCATATCTCTTTGACCTATAGCAGGGTGGCTGCTGTCTATACCCACCTAAGTTCTTTACAAAGCTAGGAAGAGATCTGTTTTGATGAGCATAGCTTATTGTGGTGTATGTCCTTGAAGATGAGGAAGAAGTCAGGAAAAATGGCAAATGGTCAAAATTTAGGACATTTATGGTACTATACTTTAGAGACCTTAGGAATTCTTTTATTGCCAGTATTACAGGATGCCCTCTTGATTCACTAAGTGTGTTAGATTTGGAATGAAAGTTAAGAAAACAGGTTAAAGGAACCCATTCTCCTTCTTCCTCAGGAAGTCTCAATTTGATATCTTTGTGCCCATGAGAGAAGAATACTACTTTTAATTTTTTTTTTACTACAGATAGCTCATTTGTAGCTCAAACAGTCTCTTAAGTACAGTGGCCTATTAGCTAACAGGCAAATACATGCAATATTTGGTACTAATAGTTACTGTTGTGTGACAGCATTAGGCTGTCAACCTGTCTTTGTGGGAGACCATAGATCCGGTCTTCTTGGAACCCTTGCTGCCTACCTTATGTTTTCTAGAATAACTGTAGGTTTGATTTGGGTTCCAAAGCTGATTCTTAAACGTAAACCCCTACCCACCAACTAGTTTATGAACATACTTGCTTTTCTTTTGATAACAGTCAAGCTTGACTATAGAAGTTTTCACTTGAGGTCATCTCTGCTGATCTTTAACTTGTGAACTGAGCTGGTATGCCTTTCATATTGGCCTACTGGGAATAAAAGCGCTAATGTCAGTGATCTGGTCAGAGACCTCAATGAATAGTTTCTACCTTCTGTTCCTGGTGTCGTACTGATACAGAATTTTTCATTCTTTGTACTATACAGTTACGAAGATTTGCTGCTCCACAGAAGCCCTGTTTTATTCACAGTAATGCATTCTGGTATACTTTTCTTTTCTGGAGTTAAAATTAAAATGTTGATCACTGTTTTCCTAAAGTAAAGCTTCATGAAAAAGCCCAGCAGTTACAGCTTGTGTTTCTAGTTTAATAGTACCGAAGTTGATTAGCACGTACTTTGTGACAAGCAGTAAATTTCCATAGGTAGATTTTGTAGGGCTTACCTATCAAATGCATTGACCTAGAGGGCTGGATTCTGACTGCTTCCTCTGACAGTGTTTATAGACAAGCTTTATTGTAGATTAGGACTCTTCACTTTCAGAGCTTAGCAAGCACCTCTGGGCCTAATTGTGAAGCTGAGTAGAGACAGGGGACAAACGTTTGTAGTTGTTGGCAGTGACTCCTGTCCTTTCATGAACAGTGGCCAAAGTGCAATTTTTTCGCTGGTCTTGAAAATTGTGTCCAGTTCTCATGGTATTTGCTCTGCTTCTGACTTTCATGAATGAATAGGAATTTTCCCTAGGATGTTCGAAGACTGCTCTGTTCTGTCAGAAGAGATAATGAAGAGCTTTAATATTAATGGTGAGACAATGATTCTGACAAACTTGCTTTTATATTTTGCAGAAGAAAAATTATAAAGTGATTGTATCTGCAAATTGAGTAGACTCTGATGAACAAAATTTTAAAAAGGTAAAAGCTTGATGATCCCAGGACAGCTGAACAATCAGACAGAAATGTGTGATGCATCATCTTGCGACCCTGTTATTGGTTTGGATTATACTGGTTGATATCTTTCCTCATGACCATTGTGGTTTTTCTTACTCTGATATAAACACGAAGTTTTTAAACAGTATTTGAAGTAAATGAAAATATTTTGTCTGCTTCAGCTGCTGTCAGGTGTGGTTGTAATAAACATGAGTATATACAATTGTGTGATTCAGCACACTTGTTAAAACTTCAGGAAATATCACTCAAGCATAAACATACTCTATCTGCTGTTTCTGAGGTTGGTGAATGAACATATAGTTGGCAAATGTCAATTTTTTTACTTGAATGTAATTTATGGATTTTTGTGTACCCTGTTCCTACTAGATGATATTTTCTAGCACAAAGTGGAAAGTAATAATAGGTGTTTCTGTTTCTATAATATCCAGTGTCAAAGTGCACTAATTGATCAAAGTTGCTGTGTGGCTGTGGGATTGGTAAGGATCCAATTTCTGAAGCAAAACCATCAGTTAGTAAAAAGAGTTGTTTACAGGGAAGTTGCAAGCAGAGATATCACTCCAGATGTGTTCCTTCTATGAAGCCTTCTCTCATTCAGTGTTATGTGCCTGCCACGTTTTTGACAGATTGGCAGCTCTTTCTTTTTCATCTTTTTAAAAATAATTTTCTGCATTTACAATATGGTACAAATATTATCAGTAGATTATTCCTTTTAAGGACTGAAGCACTGTAGATGCCAAGTACAGGTTTCAGAGTTTTAAAAATGTAGGTATCTGCCTTAGCAGGTTACTTCTGAGTCCCTGTGTGAAATATTTTGGGCCACATCCTCCCTCTAGTCTGTGGGAGACCTGTGTTTCTACAGAGAATGATGAATTACTCTCACACTGAGTTTGAAGGAAGACAGGGTACTTGGTGAGTACTTCAGAGCTACTTCTGAGCTCCATGGAGGTGTCATGAAGCTTGAGGCAGGTGCCACACATTATGCCTTTACTCCTTGGAAGGCCTGGCTGAGATTAGTGACTTCGCTGTACATATCTGCCCTGTATCAAGCGACTACACTAATTAGGAGTCAAGAACTGTTTTTGCTGGATTTCTTTGGGTCGCATTAGTCTTCCAATGGTGGCTAAAATTTGGTCACACAAGGAGCTGGAATCATTTTACTTTTGATAACCTGGCCTTTTGGGTACATTCTTGAAATAAAGATCAGTGAAACTGAGGCATTGTTTTATGTTAGTTGACTTCCTACTATTCTACAACAGCAACTGTGTTATATTGGGTTTTACACTTCATGCTTTGTTTATCTGCCTTCAGTAAATGATTTCCCTGGGCAATGTCTTATCCTTACATCATATTTCTGGTATCTCAGTAGCATATGTTGTACCCACTGGAGCACACTTGGTAGTAATGTCTTCATGATGCTTTCTGATGTCTTGTCATCAAATTGTACATCCATCTTGTGCTTAAAGATAAACAGATAGAATTGCTGTAATCCAAAGAGCACAGCCACAGCTCTTGTTCTGTGTGAGAGTAGCTCTGAGAACACTGGCTTTCTGTGTCTCTCAAGACCTTATTATTAAATCCTATGAGCTTTGGATCAATCATACTTATTAACTACACCAAGAATTCTGCTTTAGATCTGTAAGGTCATGTAAGACTGATGGTAAGTTAGAGCTGATTTTTCGAAAGTGTAACAAGCGTTATTCCTCTGTCCAGGTTTAGTGAGCTTATTGAAGGGAAGACTTGCCATTCAAAAAAAGGTAAATTATAACCGAAGTATTTCAATAAACAAATAATTCCATGATTTAGAAATCCAAGTAGGTATCCTGTCTCCAGAAGCTTTCTCCTAAATCACAGTGCAATGAACAGTAAGTACAAGATACTGCAGCATTGGCCACCAGTGTCCAAAAGAACTTACTTCCTTTCTTTGGCTTTTCTTTAAAATTCTGTAGTCCTGAAAAAATGTTATGTGACTGAAAGCAGAAAATAGGCTGCTCCAGTATTCCTTTTTAAGCAACAGATTAATAACTAATACAGCATATATTTAACAATTAAATTAAATAGAATTTTTATGGAAAATTATATATACGATGTTTTCATGTAATGGAACAGATGCAAGTGGCCGAATCACTGCAGGTGCAGAGCATCACATAGTAACACAAGCCAAGAAAAATGTTATTTAAAGGTGAAACCCTAGAGTCACTTGTTACCTCTGCCATGTTAGATTGCCAGAAGTGGGATCTATCCTTTGAAATAGAGCCTTGAAGGATAGAAGCTTGGCTCAAAGCATGGATTTAAATACAGGTGAATATTATTATTGTGTATCCAGGCTTCAGTCTGCGGTTGTTTGGCTGAAGAGGTGACAAAACTTGTGTTAAATTGTCATGTATTGACCAACACAGTTCCATAGGCATAATTTTGTATGCATGTTTCCAAGAGATGAACAGCCTGCTGTGCTTTAAACCATAATATCTGGTTAAAGGTTTATGTTGTAGCAAATAAAATAAGCCAAAGTCAGTTCAAACAGTGGTAATTGTATGCCAGTGTATGTAAAAAATATACATATGGGTTCATTAATATTAATACTAATACTAAGAAACCAGTTCTGTGCAGGTAGCAGTGACTAAAACTATATCATAGAACTGAATTATAACATTTGCTCTCAGGTCCTGAGGAACTTCTGACTTTCAATTCTGTGAATATCTTTTGATAATTATTTTATTGCTCCTGTGGATGAAGCATTAAAGATTAAAGTTTCCTGTGAAGAGCGCGGTCAGGGAAGTTAGATCATAAAAGGAGATCATGTGAATTGCACTTTTTATTATTTGTGAGTTAGGGCAGACTGATAATTGATCAGTAATTTGAACATAATTTTGATACTGGTTGGATCTCTTATATTTTATTTTTTTTACTTAATATTATTAATTACAGTAGGAAAACAGATAGGAATTAAATGCCTCTGTCATGAAGTTTATGTTTTTTTTTGATGGAGCAAACAGTATTATTCTGACCTTAAAAAAAACTCACCTCAAGACTGCAACTAATACTATGCTGAAAGTCAGATTTCTGTGGAAACAAAAGACACCATGGATGCACAGTCTTTAATTCACAGGGATATTTTCATTCTTACCTGAATTCAACTTCTTGCACAGTCTGGGTTGTCATTCCCTGGCATGCTGGTTGTAAGCAGAAATATTTCAAGTGATCCAGTGAATGTACTTCCAACAGAATTAGTAGGGGTGATTTGGATTTGTTCAGAGCAGACTCCCCTCTTCAGTAGTGGTTTTGGTAAGGCTGAATGAAATTGAAGCTGATAGAAGCTACGAGCTGATATAAGATTCTTAAATAGCTTGTTGGGAAAACAGAGGATCTATTTAGTAAGGTAGATAATTCAAAGCAGTGGATTCTTCAGCAAAAAATGACTTATTGGATATTTCAGGAGTGGTGCAACTCTTATGCAGAACTGTGTGTGCCCTCCCTTAGAAAGTGCCTGATGTTCCCTCAAAACACAGATTATGGTTTGTTTTCCTTTTCTTGGCTTCTTGTTCTTGATGACAAATGAAATCACACCAGATACAGGAATATTCCCCATAAAATTCTAGGGTATTTGTTTGCATTAGGAGGTTGTGTGATTCAGAGGTTAGAAGAAGACTTAAAATAAATTACAGTTTATAAATTACAGCAGATTGTAGAATTTGCTTCCTTAAACAGAAAGAAATAGATAAACAATTGGTGTTTTCAGATAGAGAACTAATTTTTTATGCAAAATTTTAATTTGCAAATAAAATTTTTAGTCTGCATTGGCCTAATTTTTACTGGATAGGCTTCATAACTTGGAAAAACTTTCTCCTTGTGAAACATCAAATAAGAGTTCCTTTTCATAACACCTGCCAGCACACACAGTATGTGCACATCACCAAAGAAAAGCACTTGCACTGGTGCGTAGGATAGAGCTAGAAATTTGGCTATAGAACTGTTGGTTCATTTCTACTGGGAAAAATGTTATGTTGTTCAGTGCCTTTAAGGTAAACTGGTTCAGTTTATCCACCTTTGAAAATTAAAAGACTTGAATAATTTTGGGGGAGGGAGGAAAGGGGGGCTTGTTGTTTTTGTTTGCTTTTGGTTTTTAACCATGTGATCCCAAAGAATTCATGTCTGGCTCAGAACAGTAAGCAACTAAAATTAGTGCTTAAACCCCGCACTTCCTCTGTTGACAGTGAAGAATATTATACTTTTCACCTTTGAGATTAATTAGAAGTGTTAATACTGTATTTCAGGAATTATTTTCATATTTCCAGAGATTTTTAAATTACTCCAAATTTGTAAGGAGTATTTATGAATCTAAAAACATACAAATCTTCCTAGGATCAGTTTAGTCTCTTCTCTTAGGTAATGCTGTTCCCATGACATAATGAAACATTCCACAGAAGTCAGTATGGCATGAAACGCTATAGGTTATGGAATAGTGAATATTTGCATTTAATAAAAAAAATCTGCTAAAGAATCAGTACAAAATGGAAAAAAAAAACCCCAAGTGACATGAGGGACAGAAAAGAGAGAAGCCCCCATCAGTATCTTACAGGGCTTTATCAGAGAGTTTCCAGTGGCTATTCAACAGGTATTTTATTTACTCCAGAGACCTGTTCTCATTTGCTGCAGCACAGGGACCTTCATCATAGTTGCACTTGTCATTGTTGAAGTGGGTAGAAACATCAGTGTAGATATGCACTGATCTACCTTTGATCTTCTTGTGTGTGATTTTGGTGACTGTCAGCTACAGTCACTAATGAGAGGATCTTATTATTCATCTTCTTATTTAAACCTTGACATGGAGGAGGCTAATCTGTACTTACATACTCAAAAAGTAACCACCTGAAGGAACATTATTCCTGTTTATACTTCCATTACTTGTGTCTTAAACCAAGCTTTTATTACTTTGAAGTTGATGAAGATCTTGTATTCTTGACAAGATGATTTCAGTCTAGAGTTAGCAGACTGATGAGCCTGCAGTTTTGTCTTAAAAAGATGTTTAGACTGACAGCAGATTTCACCCCTGGATGAGTTTGTGTCTAGAAATGGACTCTTGATGCCAGTTTGAGTATATCAATGTATATTTTGAATTTGCTTGCATTATAAATAGCCATGCTTAACACTGATCAGTTCAAGAAGTGCCAAATATTCTCTTGCAGACTTTTACAAAGAGAAGGACTTTTGATAGTTAGGATGAACACCAGATTTATTTTTTTTTTGTTCCACTGGTAATTTTCACTGGAAGTAAGATAGAAACGTATCTGCTATGCTCACTAGTTTTCGTATTTTTTAATAGCTTCTCAACTGGATGTAGAAATTACTTAAATTGCTGGCATTAGCACTACCTGTGCTAATTTTGTATTAGATAGCGTTGAAAGCCATCAAACCTTTCGAAAAGTTTCTCTCTTGTCATGCCCCCATCCCTGCTACCCCAGGAATTAGTCTTTTTTAAAGATTTTGTAGAAAACTCCATTTTTAAAAGCATAGAAATGGTTTTATTTTGATTAAGTCTCCTGTAAGAACATGGTGGTAGTTAGCTACACAATTTTCCAAGATATTTATAAACCAATCTGATCTCTTTTTTGCCAGTTAGTTCAAAGAAGGTATTTCTGAGGACTTCTCATGTTGCAATTCCCACTCTATAGCTTTGTTTCAGTCAGATAATAGGACTAAATTTTAAAATACTTGTCCCTGGTGCATTTTCCTCAAAATATATCTGAAGTCAACCTTTTTTTGTTCTACTAGTGTTATTCATTTCATCTTACCTTTAATATAACTCATGTGATGAAGTTATTCATAAAAAATGATAGGTGTTACATGTGTTTTTGTCCATCAAGAATATGTTATCTATGATTTTAAAGACAAATAACAATTTTTGAGTCTTCTAGAGTACACATGTAATAGCCAGAGCAAAAAAGTAACTAATAATAGAAACGTTAAAAGACAAGTTTCCTAAAAATTTTAAATTAACATAATAAAAATGATTAATCAATGGATCTACAACACAGCATAGCTCAATTTTATACAGCATGAGCCATGCTCCAAAACAGTTTTGTATGTATTTGATTCTAAGAAATTATATTTTCTTGGTACTGCAGTCTTGCATATATATGGTCATAAATCAGCTGTACAGGTCCTGACCAAAGTGTTCCCTTCAGTTTAAAGTGGCAGTAGGCTCTTCTGCCTTACTGTGTATTTGGTTCTGAGGCTTAAACCAAACCTGTCATATTTATGTTTGTATCTTATAATTGGAAGGCTGTGCCCCATGAAGTGTGAGATTTGGAAAGTGTTTGGTTCTAGGTGCAATAGTTTGTCATGAGGAAAGCTGTAAAGCACGTGAGGAAGAGAACACCATGAGAGAGTCTGGCAACAGGGAAGAAAGTGTGCTTATTTGTTTGAAGGCTGCTTCAAATTTCTCAAACTTTCTCTCTTACACTGTTGCTTTCTTTTCTAAGTTAAAACCCAAAGCCATTCGATTCATCTGGTGTTGCCTGTTTTGGTGAAGGCACAAATACATTGGTTTGCATTGTGAGCAACTCCCTGAAATTTGATATTGCTTGCCAGAGAAAACTGGAAGGACATCTGAGGACATTAACTGGCAACAGAATAACCCTTAAGGGTATTTCAAGCCTGGATATTGATGATGAGAAAAAAACGCTGTTCTGAGTGTTTCTTTTGCTGGGACATCAAGAAAACCCTCAAAAGCATGCATAAAAAGACAAAAAACATGTCCAGCAGCCTTGTACTAAATAAATAGCAATTACATATTGGCAGTGGCATGTTAACAATAGTTTTTGCAGTAGTATTGACATAATAATCTAATATTATTGATAGACATAATATATGAATTGGCTGTAAAATGTTCTAAATTAAGGTATATTGATGGCAGTTGAGTGGCAATGATGGCAGAGGAGAGGAGGAGGAGAAAAACAAAGCATAGAAGAAAATTATTAACCAGTAAAAATTCATGTCTGCTTCAGCCTGCCATTCCATGGTCTGATTTTCTTATGCTGAAAATCTTTAAATATTTTCTCTGGCATGAACTGGGAAGAGAACCCACAATTCCTCTCCTCAGTCTTCACCCAATTGCTACCCAGAAGTAGCAATATAATGTAATGCATGGTAACATTTCATATTATTGCAGACTGTAGACATTTTAGTTACGTCTCTACTATAAACATGTCCATCTTGAAAATCTAATTATTTTTGGAACAATTTTTGTTACCATATGGCATGACAATGTTATGCAGCCTGTGACAAGCAGTGCAGCGAGCTGCTTTTTGGTGTTTCCTTCGGTGGTATTAGCTATGGCTAACCATTTTTATCAATATTGCTATTATGTTCATGCTTTGATTTCAAACCTCTTCTTATAAAAGCAGTCTTGAAATTGACACTATTTAATAGTACGACTCACTTGAGTTGGTTGTCTGTGTGTCTGTAATGAGTAACATCCACTTTAGCCCCTACCTGGATACTTCTTGTATTCCTAAGTGTCATGGGTTCCTGCTCTTTTTTCAGAGCTCTCTGAGGCATGACAGTCTCTTGTAATATTTGCTGTCATTTACCTTTTTGATCCATACAAAGCAGAAACTATATGCTGAATTCATGCTACATCCAGTTCTACTCACCTTAGTACTGGAAGATGTAAGGAAGAACAGAGAAGGATGCTCAGAGGATCAAGCAGTGAGATATCTGAGTGACTCGTAGACTGTAGTGTGTGAGGAAGATTAAATTGTAAGAACACTTGCCTTTTAGTAAGGTGATAATTTAAAGGGTCATGACAAAAGGCTGTTAGTATTTGAAGGTGTAAACATCTGAAAAAATGTGTCTTTAGAAGAGTTATAATGAAGAGGGATAAATTGAAACAGAAAGATTTTTCAATGAGCATTAGGCAAAATGCTCTAAGTAACTTCTTTGCTGTTAAGGAACAGTTTTTCTAAGGAAGATGTGTAAAAGCAGCATCTTGATTTTTAAAACTGAAACAGGCAAAATATTGCAACAATATCAGAGGATCAGTTCTGTGTTTGCACGGCAGAAGTGGCATGGTATGAATTGCTTTCCTACAGGCCAAGTTAAGTGGTATCAAATTTGATTAACTAAGCATTATTCTTCTATGAATACAGTGTGCAGCATTAAATAAAAGACTGCATTGGATTTTGTGTGATTGCTAAACATACTGTACCACGTGCTTGTGCATGTATGAAGAATGAGAAGTGTAGTGCAATTTTTCACAGGCTTAGGGTAGAACAGCAGCAGACAGGAGAAATGCAATTATAGTATGAAACTAAGGTGAAGATGGAGTGAAGAGCTTGTCGAACATACAGTCAAACCTTCCAGGACCCAGATGCAGAAAGTGTTGATTGCATTAGTGGGTCCTATTAAGTGTTGCCTCAGTGCTGCAAATGGTACTAAGGCCTGTGTCTAATTAAAATGTCACTAGAGCATTGTTCTTGGGTTGATAATTTTGGAGGAATTCAAGGATATCCTTCTTATGTTTGTTTTCTTTTGTTTCCTATTTGATTCTGGGGTTGGAAGCCTGGAATAGACTAGAGTGCTCCAGAGAGTTCTACTGGTTGTAGCTCCTGGTAAGATAGTACAAGAAAACGTGCAGCATCTCCTGATATTAAAACTGAATCACAGAATGTTTGAGGTTTGGAAAGACCTCGGGAAGTCATTTTGTTCAACCCCCTGTTCACACTGGGTCACTCAGATCAGAGAGGTGTTAGGAGCTATGGCAAGAGACTTTGAAAAGGGCAATTATTTACTGGAGAATACTTTGAAAAATACTATTTTGTTTTTCATTAAGGGGAACGACGTTTGTCAAGAAGTCTTTTGGGGAAGACTTTCAATTTATTTTGTGCATTAGTTCTTTAGTAGTATTTTAACCTTATTTCATGATAAACCAATGGCAGTTTTACATAATTGTCACTACTCTTATTTTCATCATAAAATGACACAACCTTACAGTAGCTAGAAATGTTTTAACATATTAGTACAGACAGGAAACATTATATTGTAAGAATACTGAAATGTTTCCATAAGTTATGCTATGTGTAAGGATTTAAAAAACAAAATTATGAAATTCAGTGCTAAAATTTATTAGCAGTGAATATGTCAAGGATTAATAAAAAAACAAGAATGTAAAATAGGACTAAGACATACAGAATAACATTCCAACCTTTTTTTTTACCAGTGTCCTCCTGTACCAGACCTTTTCAAAGTATTTACCTCCATGGGAAATTTTTATAAGTGTGTGTTTCATCAATTAAGGTACTTCTAAATATTTAGAAGCCAATTTACTTTGGAAATCAATATTTCATATTCAGCTTCTTAGTCTTCTTTTTGATCAGCCTTAGCAATTTAAGATTTTTCAGAGTATTCTGCAAATTTTGTATAATAGAAGCTGCCAAGTGATGCAGCTGTATTAGTTGAACTTTGAAAAGCTTCTTTGAAGTGTAGTTTTGGTTGTAGAGTGAAGCTGGCACTTTCATGAACATGCAGGTGTTTACCGCTTTAAGTGAAATTAACAAATAACTCTTCTGGATTTCATTCCTAACAGGAAAAAATTGGCTAATCCAAAACATAAGCCAGTCTAGGATATTTTGATAATCAAATTATATTGGTAGTAAAGCCAGTAAACTTTTCAAGTGAGTGAGTTTACTGAAAAGACTTAGCCTGGAATAAGATGACCTGATTTAAACTTGGCATGTAGAACAAGATATTAGGAAAGTTAGAAGTATAGGCAAAAATTGTTTTCAGAACTATTTGCTACAAAAAAAGAAAAGAGGAGATGGGTTATCAACTCATCATTGCCGAAGCATCCAATTGTATTATTCCATAAGTTGGTTCAGCAAAACAGCAATCATGATAAGAGGAGAGAAGAATGAATTCTTGTTTTGATTTCATGCTTATTGCTTTGAGATTTGCATAGTCTCATAATAACACTTACCAGCCATCTGGTTTCCAGAGGAGAAAACTTTTTTTTACTGAAAAGGCTAGGACATAACATGCACCATTTAAAAGCTCATTGTCTGGAAATGACATAATGACTTTCTGTTTTCAAATTATTAATTAGTGATTAACTCAGAAAACCAGCAGGTTATGCCAACTCTAGGGGACATACAATGTATTTTGTGCAACCTTGCAATTCCTACAGTGAGGAATCAAATTAGAGTAGTAAAAAAGTGAGCAAGGATGTTAAAGAACTTAAGTACTTTATAACGTGCACTTCTGATTTATTTTAAAAGATCTAATTTGCTTATTTGTATTTTGGGGTTTGTATACATGAATGTATAAAGATAAATGCTTTAAATGACCTATAAATATTGTCATTCAATAAATCCCACTCCATATGTGACCTAGACTATGGTGTCAATATGTTACATATTCCTGAGATGTGATGATGAAAGTCAAGTTTTTTTCTTGGTGTTTATAAGATGTGTATGATGACGATTAATAGTCCGTATTTTTAGTTAACAAAATAACTGCTGTAATACTGTTATTCTTTGAAGAATCTTAAAAAAACACCATACAAAATACACCTGTAAAATTTCACCCTTATGATGCATTATAGTAAATTACACCGTTATTGTAACTAATCATAAATGACCATTTAGTGGGAAAAATGAGATCTGGTATCCACAGAAAAGAAATTATGCATTAATATTTCTTTGCTGTGGGTCCTCACACAGCAGGTTGGGATTGTTGTACATGGGAGGGACTCAGCTAATACTCAATTTTTGGCTTGTTGTGGCTAAATACAACATACAGTAAATAAATACAAACAGAATAATTTTATTGTACCTGACTTTTTTCTTATTATTAGTTGTTTGTTAAAATATACACTTAATTTATCTCACAATCTGATCTAAAGATTTAGTTCCAATTTGAGACCCTTCAGATTTGTTCTGTGTATCAATGAAATCCCATTATGGGATTAAAAACAGCAAATCCCCTGTAGGTATTTAAAATTCAAGGCTCTAAGAATCTATGTGTGCCCTCAGCAAGTTTGCTGATAGTACAAAACTGGGAGGAGTGGCTGACAGACCTGAAGACTGTGCTGCCGGTCAGTGAGACTTGGGCAGGCTGGAGAGTTGGGTGGAGAGACACCTAATGAAGTTCAACAAAGGCAGGTGCAGGGTCCTCCACTGACCTGTACCAGTACAGGCTGTGGGCTGACCTGCTGGAAGGCAGCTCTGTGGGGAAAGGACCTGGGAGTCCCAGTGAAGAACGGGGTGTCCGTGAGCCAGCAATGCTCTTGTGGCCAAGAAGGCCAGCGGTGTCCTGGGCTGCATTAGGAAAAGCTTTGCCAGCAGGTTGAGGGAGGTGATCCTGCTCCTCTGCTCAGGCCTAGTGAGGCACATCTGGAGTGCTGTGTCCAGTTCTGGATTCACCATTCAGGAAAGATAAAGAACAAGTGGAGAGAGCTCGCTAGGAGGGCTGTGGAGATGATGAGTGGGCTGGAGCACCTCATTTATGGGAAAAGGCTGAGGGAGCTGGGCCTGTTATTCTGGGAAAGGGAAGACTGAGAGGGGAATCTTTTCAATACATATAAATATCTTAAGGGCGGATGTCAAGAAGATAGGACTTACTTTTCAGTGGTCCCCAGTGACAGGATAAGGAGTAAAGGGCACAAACTGAAGCCCAGGAAGTTTCATCTAAATATGAAGAAAAACAGCTTTGCTTTGTGGATGACTGAGCACTGAAATGGGCTACCAGAGAAGTTGTGGAGTCTCCTTCTCTGTAGATAATCAAAACTCACCTGGACACAACCCTGAGGCAGGTGAACCTACTTTAGCAGGTCATATTATTGTCAAATAAAAAGAATCTCTATAAGCTAAATTACTATGCCTTCTCGTACATGTCTGTGAGACAAAGATCATGAAGTTTGTGGTTTAGTTAATTCCTAAATTATCAGCTTCTCTTTCCTGGTACTTTAGAGCTGTCACATTAAGCATGGTGGTTTTTTCCATGCGTGTCTGTTATATCACCTGCTGTGTTTCAAAGTTTTTCCTTTAACTGTGTCATTGGGTTATGAATCAGTTTAGGTGTTCTGACTTTTTATTGAGGTCTAGCCCAAACTGGCACTGAATTCTACATAGAATCTTTGTAACTTTGGTCATGTTACTAGAGATTGAACCTGGTCTGTCTTCAGGGGCTCCTTTTTCTGAAGTATTCTCTGTTTCATTTATATTAGAAAAGACATGGGGGAAAAAAGCAATAGTAACTTGAAGAGAAATACTAACCGGACAGACAAGTCATGGGTTCACTACTGATTTCTGTACCTAAACAGTCCAGATTCCTTTTTTCTACTTTTTTGATTTAATTGCATGGTGATGTACAGAGATGAGAGACTAGTTTCCATCTGGGGAAATGCAGCTAGAAGCAAAAGATGAACAGGAATAATCTGCAGCTACATACAAACTTAGAAAATATTAAATAAACAGAAGAAAAAAGACCCCTTTATTTTCTACAGCAGTATAGTGTGTCTTTGCTGGATGAGGAAAATGTGAGTATTTTGTCTTGAAACTGGGGATGTAAAATTACAGCGAGTAATGAGTATGTATTCCTCTGATCCCTTAATGTACTTTATGTGAGGTTCCTCTTTCATCGTAGCTAACATGCTGGCCATTAAATACACTGCAGCAGCATCATTAGTGGCTTCAAAGTGCTCCTACTTGCATCACATTTTTCCCTCCAGCAGGTGAGTGAGAACAGTGATTAGCAAATACCAGTATGTGTCACTCACTACTCATGTGATTGCAGCGGTCGTGTTTTTGGGGTAAGGGTGGCACTGGAGTTGGAAGCAGAGTGAACTTTCGCTGCCTTCATGGCTCTGAAAAGCTTTCAGCTCCAAATATCACTTGGCTGTGTGCAAGACAAAATTCATCCTATTTGGGGTATGATGTTTGAAACTGCTTTGCTATAGCAGTATGTGGTGAAGGAGATGGGCTGTAGAGAAAGGTGTCCTGAGCAACAGGCGGTGTGTTACCTACATGGCTGAAATTCCAAATGGTGACATTAGGACAGGGAAAGAAAGTCCTCTTACTTACCAGTATCGCAGTCTGCTATGACTGGAGGAAAGGATTCACTGAAAATTTCTGGATCCCAAATCCTCAGAAGATTCCCATGGACTGTTTAGAGCAGCATACCATAAATATTATATGACAGGTATTGGTGTAGATTGGTTGGTGTAGATGTGTCTATTCCCTGTTCTCTTAGGTTGAGTTTAAAAAAAGAACCCTACAGTAGTACAACAAACTGAAAAGAGAGTCTGGTTATTGTTCTAAAATTGCACCTTTAATTTTTAACTACTTTATTGTAAGATGCAAGATGAGGGATTTTGCTATATTAGAAAGGTGAATATCAAATCTTAAAATACATTACCTGTAGAAAACAGTATGAACATATTAAGAAAAAAGGTTATAACTATACCCTTTTTTCTTTTTACATTTAATTTTAGGGAAGCACACAGAATTAGCAAGCCATCTTCTTACACAAGTGTCTCTTTTTTTTTTTTTTTTTTTTTAGGCTGTGAGTTTAAACATTATCATCATACTTATCTAGCTATAACAATACACTAGAACTGGATAATATTTTCATTAAAAGGATCTGTGTATCACTGGGCAAATGATATTGCCTGTATTTTGAATCAGATTGTCAATAGTTTCAAAATTTGTTTTGTAAAATATAGCAGATAGGAATCATACAGAAATAAATGATGGGCTGTAAAATGGCAAAATACATCATAATTCAGGGGAAAATGCTTCAGGGATAATGTTTCTGTGTAAGGAAGCAAGAAATCTTCCATGTTTACTCTGTTAAATTTAAGAAAACCACTGATAAACTACCATTGTAAAATTATTCCTAACATGAAAAGTTATCTAAAAGGATCACAAATGCATCTCTGAGAGCTTTATGTCCAGATTGCTGTTTGCTTTGTAGGCTTTAGTTAAAAATTCCCTTCAGGAAAATTGGAAATCCTTGCACTCTGGTTCTGTGGTAGTTCTGTGCTGCTGCTGTGATTTTAGTAGGGTGCTGAGTCAAAATACTCATCTTGTCCCCTCTGTTCTTCTTTTTCTCCTCTTGTATCACCAAAAAGACACAGAACAGCATCTGCTGTGCAGCTGTTACGAGTGTAGGTAGAATTAAGACATGTATTTTGGCATGAGCCCCTGCTTGAAAACTGAGGTCTGATATTTAACTGCAAAGGTCTTGCAGTTCATGTTCTGTGTGCACTTGCATGCTATTTTTTGAAATTAATGTCTCCCTAAGCATATTTTCAATGATTCTTTTTCATCATTTCACTTTTATTGATTGGAAATATTCTGGCCTTGGCTCTAAGAGCAAACTGACCATGGGCACTGTCAATTTTGTTGTGGCCTCTTGGATAATGGTAAGAGAAAAGAAGACAAGGGGATAAATGAAAGTGAAGTTCCAAATTACTGGAACATTTAAAGGTCTTTGAAAAGTTCATATACAAGCACAGTTAATGCTGTCAGGCACTAAAGTGCCAAAAGACCTAGCAGTGAAGAATATTAATCTACTTTAATAAAATCAAAGGGTTCATATTTTTTTTGTAAAGAAATAATTTGAATAAAATTTGACCCTTTCTACAATAGTCTGTGGGTCAAATTGAACCTACTATTAAAATTCTCTAATATCTTTCTTGTATTACCATTTCAAAACTCAATTTAAATATTCACAGAGCGCCTTTTTTAATAAACTTAACAAAATTCAGGTAATTTCCTTCAACTTTCTTGATTGAAGGAAGGGAGTAGGTACTGATATAAAAAGATGTACAGCTACAAGCAAAACCTGAAATCAATTATATATAAGAAATAACATAACACATGGAAAGAAATTAATCAAAAGGAAAAAATTCTGCTATATGATTTTCTTGGTCTGCTACCTGCAGGCAAGGAACGTAAATGAAAAAAAAAAAAATCAGCATTCTTCTTACAGATAAGGGAAAATTAATAAAAATGTTTCCTTCCTACCAGATCCCCTGATGCAACTTATGTTAAAAGTGAATGGCTGCAGGAAGAACTTATATGTTTAAAAATAACTTTTTTTCCTACAGAAATATACTTTTGCACCTTTTTCTTGCCATTAAGCTCAATTACGTCAGGTTGGTATAGATTTATAGAGTCCAAAAAGCATTTCTTTTCCTTTCTCTCTATTAAGTTCGTCACTGAATCACGGTCATAAAGTTTCTCCCAGTTTGAAAGCGAGAAATGGTTCATTCTGCTAGGATGCCCCAACGAAGATGTAAGGAATCACTTACAAATTGGAGCAATCTTCCAATCTGGAAAAAAGTTAAGTTCAGCCAATTTGCTAAACAGACTGGAGAGGTTCAATGTGCATAGGCAGCACTACATCTCTTAAGTATAGCTCAAAATGTGACAGAAATAATTTAGTTAAAATAAATAACCAATAAACTCAATGGACTGAAAAGGACAGAGAAGTCTCTAAGGATATCCTGTACAGAAAACTTCCCAAGAGGAAGAGAACTCTGAATTATTGTATTGTGCCTTCACTCCCATTGCCATATTTAAAATGAAATAAATTGAACCCTCCTTTGTATTTTTAGTATTCCTGACTGAATTTTTAGAAAAAGATTCCCTACAATGTGAATTCATATGAAGTGTTTGCCTGCTGCTTGCCTTATGTAATTGTTTCTGCTCAGAAGGAAATGTTCATGTTGAAACAGGAGACAAATGGATTGATTTTTCTGAAGCTTTTCCCTCTGTAATCAGAGAGCATCACATACCCAGGTCTTACCATAAGCTACGGATAATCTGTATGTAGCAGCATGTTTTCCTAGGAAATACTGAATGGATCCCACAGAACATGCAAAATGTCTGATGTTGATCCAGTGAATTTCAGGCTTCTGATTTATTGAAGTTGTTACTATTTAATGCTGCTACTACTAATTATACTCATTAACCTCTCCCCAGCCACTCACTGTCAAGTATTGTAGGCTTTCTCAGGCATTCTTAATTTGTTAAGAGCACTGATTTATGTTGCTGCTGTGGGAATGTAGGAGAATACTGGTAGGTGGGAAGGAAGCTAACCACTTCACATTTTCATGAAGTAATTATTTCAATGATACTTTTCTACTATAGGATACATTTTAAGTGCAAAACATTGGACAGGAAAGCATATTAAGCATGTGCTTAATTTGAGCGTGCATTTAAGTGGTTTCATTAGGGAGAAGTCTGAGGAATTTGACTATGAGAAATTATTACAGAACTTACCCAGTTTAATGTTATTGAATTTCAATTATTTCATTGCAGTTATAGCACCATAAAACTTGAGTCAAGCATTGATGTATCAGGACTAATGTGGTCAAGGGGTTCGATGCTCAAATTTGTGTTAAGAGGAGTGTTTATTGTAGCAGAAGTGTCTTTTGTTAAGTGAGTGTAAATCCTTTTCTGATGGTTTATTCTCATACTCCTATGTGTTATTAAAATTATTACAGTTCTGGTTTTGTTTTGTTAAATGTGGCCTGTCCTTCTGAGTGCTGAGGTAGCATCTGTTACTCGCTGTGTTGGGATTGCCACTTAGCTAGCTATCCTTGTGTGCTTGCATCTATATGTTTGCATTTACATTACAGTATATGATATTTTAGGAATATTTATTTATTTAGCATTTAATAATAGTGCTAAAAAATATGCCCTTGAGCGTCTGTAAATCTGGTACAAATTAGGGAGCACAGCTCAGATTTCCCCACACTGTGCTGGCAAGTGGCCCCAATCAGAAGTAATTTTCTTCATGAAGGCACATGCAGCTCACTCCTCAGCCTCTCCTCAGCAGATACTGTTATTTGTATCAAATTATATGTGGTGGTTTCTTTAAGTGGACTACTGTGTCCACTAAGCCATACAGATTTCTACCACATTGACTGCTTTGTTGCTGTCACTAGTTGTACTGTTTTCTACTGTGTCTTGTTTATCTCTCCTATTTGCAAAAATAGTTGAGATTTGTGTTCTTATCAATGAATATTAATGAACTGAAGTAAGTGCCAAGTGAGTAAGTAAACTGCTCAACCCCTCTAAATCCTCTGTTGTGTACAACATGAATATTTGCTTGTTTTATAAAGGAAAAAGTTTTTTCAGGGCTTCATGCAAAATACAGAATGAGTTAATAGAGACTTAATTTACCTCAAAATAAAGTACCCCCAAATACTTAAGATCAGAAACTGAGGTTTTTCTCAGTGTGATTGGGAATTCTTAACTATTGATCATTATCTAGCTAGTCTGAAGCATTTCAGAATCACCTCTCCTTATATTGCATTACATTCTTTTACAAACTGCTAATAGGAAAATAATTGCTGAAAGGAGAAGACAAACATCTAGACTATCTCTGGAATTAACTTTTCATCTAAATTCTTAAACTGCTTAAGTTTGAAATTTTACTGCTTTAATTATTAAAGAGTCGTAATATTTCAGAGCTGTTTATTGGCAGATCACTGTTACACTTAGATGAATTTCAGTAGTAGCAATTTTTGGATTTTCATTGCTCTGTCATTATGGCTATTGTTTGTAAAGTCACATTTAATCAGCAGTTATTGAAAAGGATTTTTCAGCAAAACAGGATGGGACCTTAACCCTGGTCCAGTTGAGATAAAAGTAGATGTAGTACATGTTGTGCCACAAGTACTTAATAATATGATTAGTTTAAGTAATGGTAGTAATACTATTAAATTAAATCAACAATTTAAAAGAAATGCAGAAGGTAAAGCATGGTACTAAAGTAACTGATTAACCTGTATTTGGACTGTTGAAGGTAATATATCAACGTAATAACAACTGAGGGGAAAAAAGCATTTCCACAGAAAACAGTTGAAAGAAACTCTATTGTTTTTAAACACATTTATTTTTGTCTATATGACCCAATAGTTTTAAGTATTTTAAATTAGGTAAGAACTTGCAGTAACTTTTGTACAGGTTGTTCCCTAGATAGAGAGGCTAGTCAGTGTTGATAACCTACCTGTAAGTCTTTGAATCAGATAAATTCTTAGTTCTCTAGCTGATGTAATTTACTGGTACCAGCTAGAGGTTTTTGCTGGCACATGACCAAATCAGGCAAACATAAGCCTGCATAGTTAATGTTTTTGCATTTGTCAAGAATATTTAGTTCCATATACTCTTTATTGTGAGATTCTGAAAATGTGTTTTTATTCATTGTCTGTTTATGTGTAAGTAATTAGATGAAGTAGTCAAGAATAGAGAATTTACTCTATTTCCTTGTAATGGCTTTGGATTTTAGTGTTTTCTTTCTATGCATTTGAGTGATAATTAAAAATGGCCACAGAAGTCATTGATTTTGAGTTCCCACAAAACTAGCAACTGAGAAATACTTAATTTTGATCTTATTCTTGGGAGTTGGTCTTATTCATGTTGAACAATGCCTTACTCTTTAGTTATCAGTTACAATATACCAGTTCTGAGCATAAGCTGAATGTATTTTGACATTTGAACAATGAAAGACAGCTCAACATGCGCAAGACAGAATTTGTCCCAAAGATTAGGTTGTAGATGGGTGAATTACACAAGGCAGCAGCTGCCTGAAATCTGGAAAAATATTAATGCATGGATCCTCCAACTTCAGCAATGGTCATTGCTGGTGTTTGGGGCACAGGCTCTGATGCCAGCCCCCGCTAGGTAAAGCTCTGATGTGTGCCCATATGCGCCTGGTTAAACTTCACTGGGGTTTGTACTTGGGCTGCACGTGCAAGGCAACGCCTGGTGCAGGTGCATGCACACCTCTGATCTCCCTGGGATGTGACAGCGTTTACATTTATGTTTGCAAATGCTTGGACATGTAACTTTAGGAAATATTACATACCTGTTCATACATAGGATGTATCTATAGTAGCATTAGTCGGTATTAAAATAAAGTCCTGGTCTACAAAATGACAGGGGTTTGAACCAGCGCTGTGGAGCTGGTGCATTGCTGGTGCATTCTTCTCCTTTCTTGGAAGGAGTGTCAATGGAAATTATAAGGTGTGTTTCCATGACTGCTACAAATGAAAGCATAGCAACTGCATTTCTGTTCTTTTCCTAAGTAACATACAGTGATGATTAGCTTGCTGATTACGTATTGGTGACCTGATCAAACAAATTGGTTTAACATCTAGAAACAGATCTAAATATCATGTATACATGCCAGTTGGATTACTTGCAGGTAAATTACTTTTGCTGTATTTTGTAAGACACATTGTAAAAGTCAATAACAAAGAGCTGGTCATTCAGCAGGATATCGACTTTCACTGAAAATGTTGGCTGAAGTTTAAATATTTTCTGCAGATTTAAAATACTTGTAAAGTTTATTAGGCTTATAGTTGCACTTGAAATTATGCAAAATATGGTATTAATACATTTTTATATGTGGCATTTACATTTCCCTAAAATAGCATATTTTTTTCCTAGTTTATTTATCCAGGTGTTACTAGGAGTACACACCAGTAACTGCCTCTACCGACAATGTCAAATATTAATAATAAAATAAAATTTGAACAGTATTTCTGATAATTGTGTAGAAGCCCTTGTGCTTTCATTTAATGAACCTGGACACAGATGAGGTGCCTGGAGTGCCCATGTTCAGCTGCAGCGCACTGCTCCAGCGTGTGCTCGTGCTTTGTTCTCTGCTCTGTACAGTGCCATAGCCACTCTTCATTCCCTGTGCATATGCAGTTGCTGGATTTTTTCCCAGCATGGCTGGAAGGTGCAATTAACAGTAATGGATACTTTGATAGTGAGAATCTTTATTTCTTCAGCCATAATAATAGCCCCTTATTTTAGGAGCTATATTGTTGAATGACAGCTACTGTTGGTGAGTATGTGTCTACAAAAGTGGGCTCATTTGGTCAGATTCTCAGCTGGCACAGAGAGTCATATTTCCATGAAAGATAGTAAGCTATATTAATTTATGGAATCCTAGCTGGGAATCTCAATCAATTTTGATAAAAAGTCACCATCATACTCCTCTGAAGCAAGAATTACACAACCTAGCCTAAAGTGAATGTTGCTGTTCTAATAAATGTAGGTAGTCACTGGTTCATAATAAATCACATAAAATTAGAGTGTAGTCAATATTTGATTTCTTTAAAAATTTATTCCTTCCTTTTCATTGAACACAACGGAATCATTTATGTATTGTATCTCAGCATGATAGATTATATAGGAATAGTGTATTTAATACCGTAAAACTATCATATAAATACAAATCACATTTTTTTCATTAGCTGGCTCGCTTTCATTTTGAAGAAGAAATACTCAGTCAATTATAAATGAGGCTGTGCTTTCATTGGAGAGTGAAATACATAATTTTTTCAAGCCTGAACCATGTATAATGAAATCTCTCTTTTGAAATCCAGTCTTAAGATGGATTTTGAAACATACTGACATTTAATAAAATCTTAGTTAAATTAAAACATGTTCAGTTATTTCAAATCTCTATTTAAATCTAGGGTGAAATTCTACATCGTGCACAAGAGATGTCTTTAGCAAATAGTTACTATTAACCAATGATTTTGAAGTATGTGTATATAAGAAATATTTTAATTTTTGAGTATGTTCTAGTTGGTAACCTTGGTGTAATGTGTTATAATCTGATGCTGTCTGGTGCTGTCTCTTTGAGAGGATCTGTAGCAGTCGTATCTCTAGGTAACTAGAAGAAAAGTCAAAGACCTCAGACTACCATTTGAAATTCAAACTCATGCCCTGTTTCTCATTTAGTTAATGTTTTTGTAGCCCTGGGCTAGCAGTTTGCCAGGACATTTGTTGGGCCTCTGGGAAATGAATAAATAGTCTCTGGAGCCCTGTCCATTGACTGGGAATCTGTTAAAGAGTCTGGTATGAATGATCGTGGGTACCATCAGGGGCTGGTTGAAGCAAGATAGCAGAATAAGCTGAAGTTTGTGCTGTCAGAACCTTTGTAGTATTTCACTGTTGTCAGTACTTTTATTTGATTAATAAAGCTTGTAAAGGAACATTTTAAGTTCTGTAATTCAGCATCAAAAACAATCACTAACAAACAAGAGAAAGCTCTTCACTGTTTATGTCGTTTTACAAATACAGCTTTGATTTCTGCTGTTAAAACTGTATTTAATAGTAGAGCCCAATGAATAATGAAAAACCCCCATGTGCGAGTATTATTAATACATATTATTAATGACATTTTGCATATTCTGATTTGAAGTCATCAGGAAAAGTCACTTTCAATTTCAATTTCCATAAAATGTTATTTGTCCAATTCTAATAAATACTGAACACAGCTGTGAAAGGAAAAACTAGTTACAGAATGCCAGTTAAAAGTTCACTGAGGTTTTATTTCACATTGTCCTGTTAGATGGTTTTGCCACAGTGTCCCTGATTCTTTTTTAAGGGCCCCTTGAAGATGCCACTGAGGATGAAGAAGAAGAGTGCCTGTCTGAGGAAAATGATACTATCTCAAAAGAAGACTTTCCATTGGAGGAAAGCTTTTCTGCAGAGTTTGAGCCTGAAAATCTGAGCTGTGAAGAAGTGGAATACTTTTGTAATAAAGGTAATCATTGTAGCCAACCTCTTGAGAGAGTACTGGCTAAACTGTGTCCAATTGGTCAAAGAGATTTTTTGGTTTAAAACATACAAAAAACCCTATTAATACTACCTTAAAAACCAGAAAAGGAGTCACTTGTGAAATTAGGTCTGGTAAGGGATAAAAATTTAAGTATGTTGAAAGACACTTTTCAGGGACATGAATCACCTTGCCTTAATGATTTCTTTCAAGTGTTATTTTCTACATATTGAACTGTAGAGAACAGGTCCTAGAAGTCAATTATTATCAGATCTGAAGCTAGCAATGCAGCATCTCTGTTCATTGCTTCTCTGCCTAGGAAACATTGCTAGGAAAACAGGTTTTGTCAGTAGATTCTAGGATTAGAATAGAGCTCATTATAGAATTTATTATGCACAGTAGAAAACTATTCATTTGTGAAACAATAACTTTTGAAGTTGCAGATACCTTTTTGGTGCGCTTGTTACTTGTAAATTATTGAACGTTGGGGTATTTTAGCACAAGATGCACCAATTCATTCTTACCAGTTCAGTCTGCAAGGTTGTGCTGCTTCCCAGCCATCTGGCAGAAAAACACACTATCATTATTTAGAACGTTGAATTAACCTTCTTCCTGCCAGATATCCACTTGATTGCTTTATTGTTTGTCTTCTGCAGGTAAGGGTGCCTATCAAATAGCTGAAGTGGTTGTGGTGGTGTCTTCTGTTAGTCCACAAATCCCTCAGGCATTTGGATGTTGATGGTTTCTCTGTCTTTCTGTTCTTTCCCAGATACTGACGTACATTTTCTCATGATAACTTGATATACTTCTGGTTTTGTATTATTTTCATCTGTCTTGGACAAAGTCAAATAAATCCGTTTGATGAGCCAAGTGTTCTGACTGCAGAGTATTAGTCCTTCTTAAAGAGTCTTTGGTCATCAGTGGCAAAGGCATTGCAATGTATTTTCTATATATCCTCTATGTAGCTTCCATACTTTTTACAAAATAACTTATGTGTTGCCCTACAGTTTCTTGATACTTTGTAAATCACCCTAAGAGATCAAAGCAGTGTAATCGATACTTTGAAGCTAAGCTGCTACAAATCTTACTGTGAAGAGAGACCAGATTATGAATAGATTCTTTACAAACAGGAAGAATTTAGTACAACTATGATGAGAACAAATGCTACAATTACTTTGTGTTCACTGGTTCATGTGCCTTTCAGACGCCATTTTCCTTAGCTGGAGAAAAGTACTCCTCCTGTTATTGGCAGTACTAAATAAATATTTAAACCACTATTTGCATAATCGTTATTCTGGTGTCTCTTGAATTCCTCCTGTCAGCAGTCCCACTATGTCGCACTATTAGTTCATATCAGTTTGATTTAGTTACCTCTCTGTACTTCTTACTGCATTTCCAGGTCCTACTGGGGGAAAATATGGTTTTAGGTGAAATCAAGAAAAAATTTTGACTTTTTTTTTTTAATAGCAATCAATATTGCAAATTGACATTGAATTTCAATTTATCTTGGATCTTCCCTTTAAATAAACACATCTTTCAGGGAAAGCACTGAATCTAGGCCATTGTATTAAAGAAGATTGGGCATCAAATGGGACTACATTTAAATCTGAATTTTGATTATCTTGGTTGTATGTTTTATTAAGGACTTCTGCTGATTCTTCAGGCTAAATACCTTCTGACTTCCCAGCAGTTCGTGTGTTGTAGTTACAAAAGGATCTTAAGTCTCTTCGGAGCAACTGCTGCAGAAGAAAAGTTGAAAAGAAGATTTCTAAGGATCAAGGGCCACATAAAATTTCTAATCTACCCCCAGCTGAGGCAGTGTGACAAAAAGTCCCACTTTGAAGCAAATTGGGAGTCTTGCTGGGAAAGGATGGAATGGGAGACTAGAAATGTGCTGGGTTTTTATTAATGTCTCAACTTCTGTTGACTGTCTTACTTCTTCAGGGTCACATCCTAAGTGTCATTAGCATGAGGCTGCCTATGTTTTTTCTGAAGATAAACCCTAAGATGACAAAACTAATGTGGAAAGAAAATAAATTTCTTTTGTGTTCTTTTCTTAGTGGAAGGGTTTGTGACTCTATTATATAGTAAATACTAAAAATTAGACTAATTCTCGTTCTTTTTAAATGAATCTGTTAAGTATTCATATCCTTTTGTTTTTCTTTGTAGCACTTCAGTATTGAAATTAAAAGATAGCATGAGAAATAGGCTTTTCTGGTTTTCCTAGAAATTTTTTTTTTAACATCATGAATGAAAATTCATTATGAAAATGAAAAAGCATGAAAATGAGATGTGTACCAAATAGGTTAGAGAACAAGTAAAGGCAGTCTAATTTCTGTTTTGGGGGCCTGGCTTTTGATTTTTCTTCTGCTCTTTGAGAGTATTGGCAGCCTGTAAATGACCAGTATTTCCAAATAAGGGGAAAGTAAGTGCAGATCTGTTTTCTCATGTAACAGGTTTCCTTTTCCCAGAAATATATCAGAACTGACATGGGAAACCCTTGTGCTATCTCTGAATTCTGCCCGTGCTGGCATGGACCATTAAAGGCTCTAGAAAGTAAAGGTGTTGTCTTGGATATAAATTTTATCTGTCCTGTCTCCCTATTTCCCTCCCCTGGGGTTTCTTCCCAGCTGACCCAGAACAAGAGGACAAATGAGTAGCGGGGCTTCCTGCAAGAATCAAGAGGCATGGGGAACAAGTGACACAGCTGTTGGGGAGGAGGTGTTTGTGAGGCTTCATCCATGGTATGTTTTTTATACTTACCCAGCTCTGTAAATTCAAGTACCACCTAAAACCAGAGGCTTTTTGCTATCCAAACTAGGTACTGAAGGCAAAAATTTACTGAAGTCACAATTCATTCTGAGGAATGAGAACAGAGGACTTACAGGTTCACAACTTGGTAACTTTGGCTTCTTGACTGAAGATATTTCCCTGTCAAATTGTGTTTGATGATATTAGAAGCAGAGAGCAGTCCCTTACTGTCTAAATTGCAAACAGGAACCTTTATAAAGCCATACTTGTCATTTCCATCTTATTAATTTGGGTTTGTGAGGTATATTCAGCAGAATAGTTGCCAGAATTAGAAGGTGAAGGCGAAAGGCTCTGCAAAGTGTGAAGCAAATTAATCACATTGATTGAGCTACATGTCATTTTACAACTTCTCCGTTCTCAAAATTTTGACTTTCTGCTATTAGTTTTCCCTTCTCCTTGTGCTCGTTAATGGATTTTACGACAAGGAATCTGGAAAATTCCTCCTCTCCCACACTTTTGCAGTACCACAAAATTAGCTTTGCTGCATCTGAATATTTATTCCAATGTTGTCTTCATTTACACTCAAATGTGAAGAAGTGAACAACTGTTTAAACGTGTAAATATTCAAAGCAGAAATGGAAATTACCGACCTCCTCTTTGTCAGGGATTGCTTTAAGCTTCCAACTCTGATTTTTTTACCCTTTCATATGAAGAGCTTCATAATTGATGGCAGTTGAGTTTGATTTGTTTGCAGTTTGGACAGTGAGATTAGGGAATGTTTTAGTGAGAAAGCGAATGTTTTGGAAACAAGGTAGGGGTGTTCTGTTACAAATTTGCACTGGTCTCTATGTTTGAAGTAGAAACAAAAAACTTAATAGAAGGTAGCCTTGATGATAGTGCGTTACATTTTGTCCGTTTGAAAACAGCCTTTGAAAATTGCTGTTATGTTTAGTTAATGCAAGTTGCTGTACTGCCAATAAAGAGGGTATCTGATGATGCTGTCCACACAAAGCCTTTATTAGCCTGCAGTCTCCCTTGCTGAATATTTTTTTAATCCGTAGGCATCTGGAATCAGAGTCTGTATCAGATTAAGATTAATTCAGATTAAATTCAGATGTAGAAAATTTATTACTCAAATGTCAGTATTTCAACAATCTGTATGAGGAAAAAGTAGCCTGTCCCCCATGCAGAACAGGGATAGACTGGATTGGAAGCTAGGGGATAGGATTAAACTTTGTCTACTGTATGTTAGAATAAGAAAATAAGGTGATACTAACAGAGATGAGAAGAAGTGTGATAGGGCTAATAATTGCAGAAGGGCAGATAGAAGGAAGGGAAAAACAACAGAACAACACAAAGGCCAAGTTGAAGGTAATGGGGTGAAAATCAAAGTTCTAAAGAAAGTTTATTTGTGAGATGAAGTAGTTTATAGTTCGTTTTCTAGTCTCTGATTGCTAGATACCCTCAAGAAAAATAAAAATAAAGTTCTTGCCTGTTACTTGCAAAGTTTGCTATGCTTATATGGTGACATCTTCTACTCACTGTAAACAGGAAGGAAAATAGGAGCCTTGATGACTTGATAGTGGTGGTGGTAACTGGCTAAACAAATTGCAGTTCCTTGTGACCTTCCTAGCAGAAGTGTTCAATGAGGGTTTAACTTTCAAAGGAAAATTATCTTGAGCAATAAGAGAGATCACTTGAGATTAATAGAGAGTTAAGTCACTGTGTTCACAGAAGGAAAGAGGCAAGAGAAGAAAATGGAAGAGGTTTATAATCAAAAGAGCAAATGTTGGACTGTTGCCAGAAGAAGGAGACAAATGAAGGAATGTCCATATCTGATAATTAGTGAAAGAAGGCAGGTTAATTTCTTGCTGCTTGCCAAGAGACTTGTGTCAAATTCTCCTGTTCATTGCTTGTAGAATGACTATGGTTCTTGTTCCTCATGTTGTAGGCTTTCCATGGTTGTTTCATCACAAGGCAGTGTTGGCAGCAGCCCTCAGTGGAAGGAGATTCAGTGGCCTTAAAACTCCTGGTGGCAGATGGGAAAGCAAATGGCTTCTTCTTCCCTATGTTAACTCTGCTACAGTTGGTGACATAGGGTGATAGGGAGGATACACAAGGTGGGATGGAGAGGGATTGTTTCAGGATGCAATGGTTTTATGATCTGCATCACACACTGCTGTGTATGACTGGAGTGATGTATGTATCTGGTTGAGCAGTTTGAGTTCCTGATACATTAGTTATATTTATTTGTGGGGAAAGAGGAAAATGAGGGGAATCCAGTGCAGTCTGAAACCCATATACAGTTCTAAGTCAGCAAGAAGGGAACTCAGGGAATATATGGCCTTCATACTGAGTGTGTACCTGGTTCTATATTCTCATATTCTGTTTGGGCAGGAGGGAATAAGTTCCGAACCTGAGCTAAGTTTTCTGTTCATGTACATATAATCATGCTCATGTATGTCGTTACCAGCTTGCCAGACCAGCTTGGGACTGGAATTTTTTATGTTAAACCATGTGACCTGATTGTTCAGCCAGACTTGAGATTCAGAGCAACAGCTGCAGTGTGAGTCCTCATATAAGAAAGCATATACAAAGCTAAGTTCATCCGAGTATTAATCTATCCCTTCATAGTTCATGTGCAAAGCTATCATGCTACCATCTATAATAACACCCTGAAAATGATTTCTGTCTGTCCCTTTTTCCTCTGGAGTGTGACTTTGTGTCTGTGTGTATGCCTGTGTGCAACTGTGTATATATTCCTTGCTTTTTTCATGTTATGCATGTAGTGGCTAACAATATGCTTGCTATTTTCTGCTTCTGGACCAAATGGTAGATTTATGCTTTCTTTTCTTTATTTTTTCCCTTTTTTTAACCTTTTAATCAATTTTTTTTTCCTTTTCAGTAGTGGATTTCATGACAAATTTCTACCACTTTTGCTATAGCAAGTGGAAGTAGGATCAGCAGAAGGCAGCTATACCATAATCACTTTGAGCTCAATAAGGAGATCTTTACAGGCAACTTTGTTCTTATTTCTTAACGGGATTAGGAAGCTCAGCTCTTTAAATTCTTGCATATAACACTGACATTTCGAGGGTGTGTTTGGACCAAGGAGTTCAAAGAGAAGGAATAAAAAAGAAAAGCCAATATGACTTTGTTTTTTACCTTGCTGCAGGAGCAGTTTGTGCAAATCGCCTATAAGCTTATTGACCTGAATCTTTGACTCCTTGTTTTCTCTGGATTTGGCTGGAGTGTAGACACTGATAGAGCACTGATAGAGGTGATTGCACAGCCCTCGGCTTTGCTTGGCACCAGACACCCCCCCCCCCTCCCTGCACCTGACATTATCTTTCCCTGGCAATGCCTCTGTTCTGATGGAGCTCATATTCCTTTAAAATTTTTAATTTCTTTTAATTCATTGCATTTTATTTATGTAGGCTTTCTGACTAAATGACTTATGCATTCATTCTTTTTGGTAGTAAGAGACAGAAGAGGGTATGTATCTATTTTCATCTCCTAGGATAACTAGAATATGCATAAGAACTCACAGCACTACTACTTCCAAGAATGCAATAGTTACCTCTTACTGACTTGCCTGCAAGTTTGTGACTCTGTTGGATTCTCACATTCCCCAGAGTCAGGGTTCCCTTATGTTTATCTGTATTACAATCAGCTGAAACAACTTTAGAAGATGAGGCCGGGGGGATCTCATCACTCTCTACATGCACCTGACAGGAGGCTAGTGAGTTGAGGTTCAGTCTCTTCTGCTATGCCCGCAGTGAGAAGATGAGAGAAAATGGCCCTAAACTGAGACAGGGGAGATTCAGATTAAGATTAGATATTAGAAAAACATTTTTCACTGTTAGGCATTAGGGTGGTTAGGCATTGGAATTAGATTGCCCGGAGAAGTAATGGAGTCACCATCCCTGGAGGTGTTCTAGAGGCATCTGGATCTGCCTCTGGGCGATGTGGCTTAGGGGTTACAGTGGCAGTGCTGGGTGGACAGCTGGACCTCATGACCTTAAAGGTCCCTTCCAACCATGACATTTCTCTGATTCTAATCTTCTGTACTTTTTGTCAGATGCTGAATATGAACAAAGAAAGGAAGGGATCTGTCTGATTATAGCCTTTGAACAATGCTAAGTCAGAATTAGTTTAGATCCTAGCAGGATGAAAGGAAATCTTTTTCATCTGAACATCAACATTTGCCTTGTGCTTTACCTCTTATGTTTTCTCATACTTTCCTGCTACTGGAGCTCAGAGGACCACCTGTTTTCTTGCTAGTAGGGAAAAGAGATATCTGAAAAGGTTGAAGTGGCCTTTTTTTTTTTTCATCATTCACTAGAGAGCATGTAAAAGCTTCCAAAATAAAAATACAAGATCGTCTGTTCTGTACTTCTTTTTATTTACTGCTAACCCATGTTTAAACCTGTCAGGCTATATTTTCAGTCCAGCTGAAACCTATGTAGGTATTAACATCAACTTCAGTTGGATAAAAATTTGACCTTAGTTAAACATGCAAACCCTTCTTCTAATCAAGACATTAAATAATTAATCATCAAGCAGAAAATTATGTCTCAAAAAGAAACTGGAAAGCTATGTTTCAAGAAATAAATAAATAGTTCCAAATAGAAAATATTATTTTAACTGTACAGAATTAGAAAGTGAGAGAAACACTTAAACAGCTTACTCAACTTTAAGCAGTTTATCAAAGCAACTCCAGCCTTTTCAGTCAGCACATTTTGGTTTTTGTTAAGAACAATGAAATTATGAATTCTATCACAGCTAGGGATAGAATTCACGAAGGGATTATTTAGTTACAACAAGTAGTGTAATGTCCTCTTTCTAGAAAGTCAAAAAACTTGAACTTGGATTGACTTAAATTTGAGCTCAAATTTGACAGAATATGAATTGCAAATTAATAAGGGTAATCTTCTTTAAAACATGAAATGCACAAATGACAAATTTCACCATATGTTCTTAGTTCATGTGTACCGTACATCTGTTTCTAATTTTATTTATAATGAAGGTCAATTTTTTTCTGATTTGGTGGCCCTGACACAAAAATTCTGAGTACGTTGGAAGAGTTCTAAGACATGGTTGAAAAAATTCTTGTCAACCTGGGCCCAAAAAGCAGACTTGCTCACAGGTTGTGTACTTTATGGGTATATTTGCAGTAATTTAACTCTGAAAGGATCAGTAAAAATAATTAAAGCAAATGCCACATTTATGTCATCATTGGATAAATATTGGTATTTTTGACTGCTAAGTCTTTTTCTTGGGTTTGACTCACAGAAGCCTAGGCTGGTTTTGAAATCACGTGTAATAGAACATGTATGTGGGAACACACCTGTAATGATAGGGTATTGGCTGCTTTTGATATTGGAGCATCTGAAAGGTTGATTATTTCAAATGA
Source organism: Eopsaltria australis (assembly GCA_034509425.1). Lineage (NCBI taxonomy): Eukaryota > Metazoa > Chordata > Aves > Passeriformes > Petroicidae > Eopsaltria > Eopsaltria australis. Next base: position 1,201,255 of record JAVTVJ010000026.1, read on the forward strand.
AAACATCCAGTTGTTTTCAAACATTAAATTAAAATTTCACTGTGTAGGAACAGGTAGCTATTGCTACTTGCTAAGTAGTGATGTGTGGAAGTCACATAAAAACTGGATTTGTATATGATAATGATTTCAGCTGCAAAGTATAAAATGAGGTATTTCTGGTTGGATGAAGAATTCTTATCGGAGATTGAATATTACTGCAGTGGGGATGAAACAGAATTGTTATATAATTAAATTGAAATATGAACTTGCAGAAGAGCCTTCAAACTTAGAATTTGAAACTTGTTAGAATTTCTCTGAAGTAATCTCTCTGTTATGCTGCAGGCTGGTTTAGAATCTCATGGATTGTTGATTTCCAATGAAATAATTTTTGAAAATTATTTTAAGCAACAGTCTTTATTTGTGGCATATAAATATCTTAAAATGTGCTTCTGCTGCTTTTCTAATCAAGTGCTTAGAGCTATGTAGTTTGAACCCCAGGCCAGTCCTTGCATATGTCTAATAGAGTTCTTGTATTTGAAGTTTTAATGGGGAAAGACTGAAAAAATGCAAGGCTTTTTGTCTTTTTTTAAAAAATTGATATAAGCTCTTGAGTAGCCAGTATATCTGAATAATACTCAAATGTAGCACTGGTGTTTAGAGTTGCTCCTTCAAAATTAGAATATATATATGTACACACATATATACATATATGTATTTAAAACCCATTAATAAAAAGAAAGTCAGGAATATAATTTAGAGAACACTTTCACTGTTCTGCAGGAAATACATTTGAATGAGTGATCCTTGTCTTGAAAGGACTTCAAAAGCAAACAGTGGCGATAATGAGAACATATCAAACATGTAGAGAAAGAGGAAGGCCAGACTCAGTCTAGATGAATGTGCTGCACAGCAGTGTCTTATCCCAGGAGAAAAGTGCTGTAGCTGAAATGGTTAGAAATAATTGACACTGCTTTTTAACATGATCACTGTGCTGAAATGTAATGTGTCAAGATGTCATTTTATTAAACAAAGTGGTGATTTTAATAGGAACAAAAATGGTTTCATACCACTATTTTGGAGACCTAACAGCTTGCATGTATGTAAGCACTCACCAACACTTGAATATTCACAGACTGGTCCTAAAAGTTAGGGAAAGAGACAACACATTGTTTCTGAGACTTGCTGGACAAATCTAAGAGTGCTTAGGGCAAATGGAAACATACAGTTATTTCAAATGAGGTTTATCCCAGGAGAAATTATTGTTAATCAGCATGACAGAAAACAATAATTGCTTGCAAATAAGCAAAGTGTTGAGGTGATTAATATAATCTGAAATAAAATGCAGTAGATTAACTTGTTCAGGTGCTGGTTTCTTTCAGTACATTACCAAATCAATCATCTGAGGGCCAGATTTTCCTTGTACTGTCTGTATTTGTAGAGTAAGGTGATTCAGTTGATTTTTATGGGCTTCACTGAAATTATTTCTAATATATATCAGATGAATTGATAACAGTCTGGTAGTGATAGCACCAGATCTGTCTCTCTGCCCTTACAAGGCTTGTAGAGTAAACCCATTTGCAAGGCATTGAACCCACTGTAATTGTTTATCTTGTCCTCTCATCATTTGGCAAATATGACAAAGTGTGGAAACATCCCTCCCATATGATTTAGTATCTTTATTCTCCCAGTTGTATTAGAATTCCAAAAGCTTATATAATTTTATATCCAGAATTATTTATATCTTCTCAATTGCCATTACAATTATAGTTAAATATATACATAGAATACTTTAAAAAGAGATAATCCACAGGAAGGTTAGTTAAGGCCTGTTAGATGTCATTGGTATTCTTAAGAATAGTGTGTACAGCTAAAATGTAAGTTACATTGAGTGAATTAAGTATTTGTATTTTATGTTGTGTATGGTTTATTTCAAAGTTACTGAGTATGGCTTTTGAAGAGAGGTTCCTGGCAACAATTCTCAGCTTACAGTGTGTTTCTTAGGATTCAAGAGCAGGATTATCAGTGTGTGTAAGCTCTGTTACTGGTTGCAGGCATTGAGATAAAGCGAATAACAAAGGACAGTTTTTGATTGCTGATCTATAGTTTCTGAAGCTCTGGCATCTAGTTCGTGTGTATAGTCTCAGAATCCTTGTTTGGTTGGATCTAGAATTAATGCTGCTGTAAACTGTGGCAGAAAGGAGCAGCCAGTCGCACTGTTCTGTCACCATCCATGAGGTTATGTCCTTGCCAGATGAAAGTCTGAAGTGAGTGACTCCCCAAGTCTTTGCATTGTGTCTATTTTCTCTTTTGGCAATACACAGTGCTTCAGGCTTTGCAACAATTTATTTCTGAACTGATTTATTATAATTGAGAAGTGATGTTTCACTCTGAACAGCTGTATGAGGATGTTAACAATTTAAGTTTACATTTATGCTGCCAGGAAGAGGGAAAACAAACTGAATTTCAAACTTTTAATGTTCTCTCACTCTAATAGAAACTGCTGTGTGCTTTTTGTGACTGGTGCAGTCCTTCACCCAAAGCTATTTTGTCTGATGATAAAACCATGAGTGTATGAAGCTTGCACATTTTTCATCTCTTTTATGACCTTATCTTTTGTGAGTGGCTTCTGTGAAGGTATCCTAACTATAGGAAGCACCTGGTAAACATACATGATATCCATGCTCTGATAAGCAGTTGCGAACAAGAAAGCAGATCTGTCAGTTCTGAACTGTTCATTGTCAAAAATACTTTGTTGATTTAGCTGATTGCAAAATACATTATAGAGTGCCTAACAGCTGCTGTAACATTCCTAGTCAAGAAAGTTCAATAGTTATATTGTACGAGACTTTCTGTAAGAGCCTAATACTGATAGGAACAACATGGATTAAAACAGCAGGGTTGAGAAGAACTGCTAACCCATGTGCTTCTTTAAAATACCACAACTACTTGTGGTACAAGCTGATTAAGTACAAATTGGGAAGTCTTTAATTTGTTAAAAAGATTAAAGTGAAATTACTTGTTAATATTCAAGTCTCTCTTCTCCTACTTGTCAGTGTTGTCAGAGAAGTTGGAGTTCTCTCTCTCCTGTTAGTGGTAATACGTCTCTTTTACAGTCTTCAGATTTCCGGACCAACTTTACCACCTTGAATTACAGTGAATTCTCTACTGAATAAATATTAGGCTATTTAAACTACATTAAAAAAACTTGAACTGTTTTTGATGACAACAGAAACAGTCAATTGCTGGTAAGAAATTATAAGGTCAAGATGAAAATTCCATCCACATTACATATTGAAGTTGTTTGAATAAGTCTTTTTTTTCCCTTCTTAGTTAAGCAGTATTTTGTGTATTCAGCATTTCAGCGTAAGTCAGAGATTTGTTTCACCCAACTTCAGCTGACTAAAGATAGGTTCCTAGTCTAAGCTGTGTGTTTAAGAGGATGATTAATTTCAGCTCTCTCAGATACCAAGAGGGGTCTCATGTCTCAGGCATCCTAGAATGGGGTGAATCACTCAGGAGTTTTCTTTCCTCCCTGCTTTTAGGAGTGTGTACATAAGTAGTCTGGACCAGCTTAACTTCCAGGCATCTAAGGTTAGAGGTGATGAGTTCTGCCAAAAATATAACTTTAATACCAAGCGTAGGGAAGTAGTGGAAATTCTAGTATATTTACTTGACTCATGACTGAACATAGTTTATGGTATTATATGTGCTTACTCATAAGAGTATTTTTTCATGCAATGATCATTTAAAGGACAGAATTCACTTACCAGGCTTGGTTGCTAAGAAGCAGCTGCTTAAACATGCTTAAACAGAAGCAGATTTTGGTTCATTTTAGAGTACTTATCATTGCTTTTATACCACTCTTTGGTGTTGATGGAAAAAAGTTATTTATCCTTTAACTTAAATACAAAATGTAATTGAGCAGCGAAGTAAAGAAAAAGTATGAGAAAACCCAAAATAATGGGATTAGAAAGGAATCAACAAGTTAGTAGCAAATGGGTAGTATATAGACAAAAAGGACTTGATTACTTGATTGGACTTGGAAGAGAGGAATAATTAATGTCCTGGATCCAGTTAAATGTCTACACCTGTAAATTGAAGACAAATGCAATCAGTTCTAAAATAAATATTAAAAAAATATTTGAGACTGAAGTGTAGTCAGTGGCTGAACAGAAAGAGTAAACAATGGAAAGAAAATAAGTTCTGAAAGGAAATAAACTCCTTTGTGCTAAACAAATGTTAGCTGCTAAAATAGCTTTAAGTATGGGGAAAAAAAAGAAAAAAAGCTTGAGAGATGTGCTTTGTTATCAGCTCTTCCGCTAAGCCTCCTTTTGGCTTTTTAAAGTTGCAGTGTCTCCAGCACCAAATGGATTGTCTTGGTTGCCCATTTCAGTCTGACCTTGATGCTCAGCTGAGCCTGGGATAGACTTCACTCCCTGGTGGATTTGGAAATTGACAGTAATGTACCATTTGTTGGTTTCACAAGCAGATTGGAGTGGTGTGGGGGAACAGGAGAAAGCAGTGTGGTGATATTTCAGGTGTGTAATGCATGCACTTTCCAGGTGGGAATAATAGAAAATATCAATGAAAATAATTAAGACTACTTCTAGATGCAAAGCAAAGTTTTCCTTATTGTAAATTTTACACATTTTATCTACTCTATTTGCACAAGACATGCATCAATTCATTAAAACTTGACTATGAAAACCATGTAACACTACGTGGAACACTGAAAAAGCAAGGTAATGGAAAGTTAAGTCATCTGCTAACATACATTTTCAGATCTTTCCTCATCTCCCAAATACTTGATTACTGTGTGCTATAGTTTGTGTACCTTAGCTGTTGTTCAGTCCTTTTGCTTTTCAGCCCAATCTTTTCACATAACTTTGTCCTCTTTTAATTCTAATAGTTTAATTTGTTTATACTCTGGTTTGTTCCACTGATTGGAAGAATGCCAAAATTTGCAAGCTAACACTAGGTTGGCATATATTATAACCTGGAAGAACTTAATATTTTGGAGGTTAAATTATCCAATTATCTGTGCTTCTTTATTGTCTAAAAGAATTACTATTTGTAAATTTTGCTGTTATTGTTCTGATTTAGTACATACAGCTCTGTTACATAAAGTGGAATAAAAACATTTGCATTCTATGCAAAGAACATTCTATGAACTGTCTGTGTTGGTTATACATCTTGAGTTAGAAAGCAAGAATTGCCCTTGCTGTGAAGTGCTTTGTAACATTTTCGAGAGAACTGGAGTTGATCATGCCAGGAAAAATTTCCTTTGTGTCTCTCCACAGAAAGACAATTTTTTTTCAGCTTTAACTAGCTGTGAAAATAGAAAAAGGAAGGTAAAATTATCCAATAGGTTCTTTGGTCCACCCAAAGAAAGCAGAGGTCTGATTACTACAAAGTAACTATACAAGTGCTGATTTAAAATAGGCTATTTGCCTAAAAACAAATAATTGCCAAAACTGCCTAGCAGAAACTTGATAGCTTTTTCAGCTGATAAGTATATTTAGGACTTTTTTCTGAAAGGTAACTTCAGATTGAACTGAAGCATGATAACTTCAAATTCGTGGCTACAGTTGCACAGTCAATTTAACACAAAAATTATACTAGATATTTGTGTTGTATTCAAGTTTTATTTTACACACTACAAGAGCCTATGAATATTCTGGACTATGTGTTTAGTACCACAAGTTCACTGAGCTGTAGTTTTGTAATCAAACTCTGGAGTGATTATAGTATTGTGTTTGTGTGAGTAGTAGTTTATCAGGCTCTTATACTTCATATTTGAAAAATTGTATTTTATGAATGTAAGGAAGAATGTGTTATTACCAGGCATTACATGTGCACATGAAGTTAATACTTTATAGTGTTTGTATATAATCATGTACTTGAAAACTCTGGGTCACAATCTTATCCGGTATAAATATAGCTCCAGTGATAACATATGGGGATCTGGCATAGTTTGTTGTAATCACATTTCTTTACCTATGTTGCTAATTAAAGCTTTTGTTATCATGAGTGGGGAAAAAATTACAAGTTACTGCTTAATTGCTGAGCTTTTTTGCTCCTTCTTGGTCTCCTGTTGTTAAATCAACAAAGGGTCTGATTTTTCAGTTTGTAAAATACACAGTATTTGTTTTTCTAGTGTTGTCACTTTTTTGTGGGAGATAATTTTTGAACAAGTGTCCTTCAAGTTTGATAAAAAAAATTAAACCATAATCAGTCCTATTTGACTGAAGTAGTTAATTGTGTAGATTTGTTGTTTTTTTTTTTCTTTCTATTCTTCTTAGTGTCTTCCTATGCATGAGTTTCTTGGATAGTTAGTATTAAAAAAATTAATCTACAAATGAGTAAAATCCAAATCTGGAAAAGCTTTTAGAGATGTCACTTAATGTATTACAGTGACCAGAGTGTTTTGTGTTAATACCTAAACCCCTCATCTTCAATGTAGTTTTCATAGTGGTTATTTCTAAGTATTTTGGCATAGTGCCTGCCTAGTGTATTTGTTTACCTGAAATAACTGCACTTTCAACAAGCAGTTTTTCAAAATCAAATTAATCATCTCTAAAAATTTAACCTTATCATAATTTTCTGTGTGTCTTGTATGTGACCTTGTAGTGGGTAGTAATGGAAGACAGGCAGACATTTTCAGGTACCTCTGGATGGTGAAACTTTGAAAATTAATCAGAAATATAGCATTCCTTTAAATAAAGCTTGATAGGGAGAAAATTACTTCAGGGGCCTGCTGGTATATTATAACTTTAAGGGCAAATTCCTTAAATGCTGAAATAACATGGATTAGATTTTCACTATTGTGAAAAAGCAAAACGTTTAGTGGACTGTATTTTTGTTCTGAGTGTCCTTTATCTGCAATGCATAAGAAATATTTAGGTGTCAGTTCAGGAAAACCCATAACTGAAAGCATATGTTCCTGGGGGGGCCACAAGCTGATTCCTTTCTCTCCTTTGTGAATACGGACTCAGTGGCTTTATGTGCTTTGGTTTACAGAATTAGGTGGAAGTTGTGATTCTGTTTTTTAAGCATATGGAGTAAACACTGCTTTCCAAGATTTTCTCTCTGTGGAACTGCAAGTACTGGGTACTCAGGGCTTCTTTGAGCCAGTGGAAACTCATGAATGCTTACATGTCTAATATGTTTTTCCATTTTATCTCTGTTTATAGACATGCATATGTTTTCACTTAGGCATGTAAGCAGTTGTTTAGATTTTATAGGAGCTCTGCTTAAAAGTCACTATTGGAATATGTCAGTACTGTATTTTTTTGATGTTTTTTCAGGCAATGAAGAAGGCATCCAGGAGGCAGCAGAATCTGATGGTGATGCAAGGTCAGAGAAACCAGGGCAGCTTGCTGTGGAGACTGAAGATTGGGATGGGCCAGGTAGGGAAAAACAACTGAAAGTCAAGAGAAATTTCTTGAACTAGACTTCAATATTTGTTAATTTCATTATTTTAGTAGATAGTTATACTTTGCGTTTATTTTTAATGGACTGTCTCTTTTACGAATCTTTGGGTTCCAGGATACTGACAGGTAAGTACTAAGATTAAATACTTGGGTAAAAAAAATGGCTTTGGTTATACCATTTTGTATATTGTGCAACATGAAATGCCTCATGAACTTGCTTGATGTAAAGGAAAATGTTCTTGCTGCTTAGAACTTTAGGATTAAAATTTCTCAGTAAGTTCTTCCGTGGTTGAATTAAGGGAGAAGCACTTCTGCTCCTTTTTCTGAGGTCAGAAGACCCACCCCCCCCCAGATGCTTTGGTCTCTTCTCAAGCTTTGTGCCAACATTTAGCAACATGTTTAGTGTAATAAATTGGTGTGATGTTGACGTCTACTAACATTTTCAAGGAGCTTTTTTAGCTGTTTGAGTGTGATAGAAATCATTTAGCACACCTGGTCATTGGTTTCAGTGGAAAGAGAAACTCAGACTGCAGTCAATGAAGTGTAAGAACTTCACATTAAAGCTGTAATTCAAGGTAACATTTTCTGCTATGTAAGTGAAGATGGTGCAAGCATAACATTGCTAAGATGTAATGGTAATATGCCAATACTTTCAAGTATCTGTTCAATATGAATATGTAAAACCTCTCTTGTACTGTAAAAGTACCTAAGGCAAAGGGATAAATTGTATTTCTCAATTAGGCAATTCTGCAGTTGAATGCGGTGTTTTCATGGGTATGGACTGGGGAAAAGGCCTTAAAAATCCATTATATTGACCATAATTTAATAAAACTGTTGCAAAATGTGCATCTGAAGCTAAACATGCTCTAGCAATAGCTGTATCTCTTATGGAAATTTTCCCTCAAAAGGATGAGCACATCAGAAGAGAGTTCCAGAACCATTCTATCAATAATTTATGATGCAATAATAATATTTCATTAGAAAAATTCCTATATTTCAATCACATTTTCATCCTTGCTTGATTTTGCAAATTACTGTATGCTCTTCATGAAGAGAAGAACAAAACTAATGGCAATTTTCTGAAACCAGTAGCTGGAAAATACAATGCAAACAAAATTGAAGACATAGTATATCTAATTATTATGATGTCATTTAAAATGTTTTTCATGATAAACCACAAAGAACTTGATATTCTATATAAAGCACTATGGTGCTATATGAAAACAAGGTTTAGTATTACACTACTGTACATTTAAAATAATACAAAATATATGTGTGGATGTAGCAGAATGGCCTTTTCTTGCTGCATAGCAGATGTAAAACCTGTCTGTATTTACCATATGACTTGTTTTTAATTTCATTACAAGTAAAGTCTATCTGAAATCTGTAATTTTTGTTGCATTTTTTAGTGTATTTCAGCATAGTTGAATATCCATTTTGTGGGCTGTTACTGTTTTTTGTATGTGCTACCTTATTCAGAAGTTTCTGAGGTTTTTTCTGACACTGTGGAGTAAAAGATCTCATTTTGTTGGGAAAAAATTCAGTTTAACAGTAGGATGAGTGTACTTCTTGTAATACTTATTGATAGCTTTGACGTGGGATAAGATAGAAATCAAAGCTGAATGTGCGAAGATTTCTCACCACTATCAGAATCTATATTTTATTTAAATATTGATTCTTTACAAGGGTATAATATGTATGAAAAAGGAAGGGATATATACCACATCCCATACTCTCCATCGTGCATGAAATGAAGTTGGTTACTATTGACATGGAAAAAGAAGCACTCAACAGAAGATCATTTTCAAAGATAATGTCTTTCAGTTTTTTGGAAAAAACCAAAAGAACAACTCATGAAATATTCTGCTTGTTTAGGAACATATTTTAGTACAGCACGAACAGAGCCATCAAAAACTTTGGTTCAACAAATTTACCAACTGTCAGTAGAGGCACAACCTCAAAGGGCAGATGATGATGATACATTCTTTGTTATCTAAGCTGTCTCTGGTCTCCTTACCTTCTCTGGTAAGGAAAGTTCCATCTCTGAGAGGTGGAGTCTCTCAGAATCAAACTGCTGTGTTCTGCATGATACAAGTTGCTGTCAACTGATAATGTGAACTGTGACAACTCAGGAATTTATATAAATAGTAGAGCTGTTTTGTTATTTTAATATTTTATGTCTTTTTTTAGCACTAAGGGAACATATTGTGACTTTCAGAGACAGCAGGAACTAAAAAATTAAGCTTCTGGCATTAATTTGAGTTTTATTTTGCTTGAAAATTTGCATTGTTAAATGGTTCACATGCATTCCTAAGTCTTTGTAATTAGAATATTTTTATGAACAAAAATCTGAAGTTAAATATGCTGTAGCTTCAAAGAGTTTCTGCTGAAGCAATATTTCAGATCACAGTCTTGTGACCTTCACTGGCCCTCAAGGAATTTCAGAGACACTGGCTACTCTGTGTTGCCACTTTGAGGGTTACCTGAATGTTTTTCAACTACCCTCAGTTTTCACTGTTTTTATCTTTAATTTTTAAAAATTCCTGTTCAGTGAAACTGCTCCGAAATAATGGAAACTGAGGTCAATAGACTGTACATGCACACACAGTGAAGATCCTTTTTGTGTTATAGCCAACAGAAGAAGTCCAAGGAATAGAAAGCAAGAACAGCAAGACTGGATTTAAATGCATTTTATGTAAAAAGGCTTAGTTTTTAAATGTGGAAGCAGAGGTTGTTCTATGGCCTGCTGTTTGCCTTGGTACGTGGAGTTGCATAGTTCTGTAGCTTTGTGTCATTGCTAGAATGTCAGTGCACGTGAGGGCAGTGCTTTAGGACATAATGAACTCCTGCATGAACTCTGCAGATCACACATCACATTAGAAAATAGGATCATTCTGGTTTCTACTGAATGGCTGTTTCATGCTTCCATAGCAGAGCTTCCTTAAAATCTCTGAAAATTTTAGTTACCAGGCACCTCAAGAAAAATACTTTTAAGCCAAATATAAGGAAATTATATATTATACGGCGTCTTGAAAGATAAATTGTTTACAGATTTGGAAATGAATGCTTGTTTATCATTATCCAGTGGTCATGCTTGCAGTGGTGGGTACAAGTTCAGTCCACCATACTTGTCATTATAAGAGACAGCAAATATGAACTATGTCTAAAAGGAGAAAAGGTTTGAATTCAGAAGTATGAATTAAAACTTGGAAGAGTTTAAGAACAATCTTTTAGACTTTCCAAAAGCTATAATAAAAGTGAAGGCAATGTTGATACTACCTAGAAGAGAATGTAAAAAAAAAAACCCAGAAAAATCCGAGTGGATGTAACCAGATGCTAGGAACTGTAATATGAGGCTAAAAGGCAAAAAAAGGAAAGAAAAAGAAAGAAAACCTGAAAATCTATCCGTAGCTTCATTAATAACAGTCAGATGACATTTTAAAATGTGGTAAGAAAAAAAATACTTAGTAAATTGGTATTGATCCATTGCAAGTCATGACTCAATAGTTAGAGGGGACAGGTAAAAGGGTAAAGTAATTATTTCTAGTCTACTTAAAACATTTGTGCTGGAAAGCCTATTTGTCTGTATGTGATGACTGTGCTTCTGTACCAGCTAATTTAAGCAGTCTGATGGTTTGAATCTAACTTTCTTAGGAGCTAGATGACCCAGCTCTAATGATCAGCTTCAGTTCTGAAAAAGTTTTGACATGATTCCTCAAATGAGTTCAAAACCCATTAAAGGTGGTGTGGGTAATGACAGACCTGTCCACATGGCAGTGGTCCCACTGGAAACAAGGGGATAAGTACTGTAAGATGCTTTTATTAAGAGGGGGTTAGTAAGAATTCCAATCTGCATGGGCTTATAGAAAAAGAAATGTCTTGTAAAAGCGGCATAATATGTAATGTGAACTAAAGTATATTTAGTTATTTGCAATATGTTTAAAATTTATAAAAAATGCTGAATAATGGGTACATACTACTATTGGCAGACCTGAAGAATTTACCATGTTAACTGCAGCAAAATTTCAGTTTCAGAGTAATTAAAGGTATGGGCTTATGAGAAGGTAATAAATATTTTCATAGAATTGTTGCAGTTGTAAAGGATCTGTAGAAGCATCAGAAAGCAGGGTCTCTGAAAAAGTCTTGTGATTCAGTGAACTGGGGTTGAACCCAAAAGAGAGAGTTGTGGCTGAAGTTTGGCTTCTCAGATTACTTTGCTTGTCTGGTCAGCAGTCTTGTTTGATGCTGAAACAGGGTTCTGTGTCCTGTGGTCACACTTCAAGAATGAGGTTAACATTTGTAACAGGTTTAGAGAAGACCCACTAGAAAGTTGAAAGGACTGGTATTATGGAAAAGTCTAGGTCCTTTTCCTATTTATTTTATCAAAGATATATTAAAGTTATGTTAAAGGGCAATCTGATTACAAACTACTTTAAATTCTGAAAGGAAATCTGATAACAATGGGCACCTCTTTCTAGCAAAGTATCAGGAGATTAAATGGATGTTGAAGCTCCACAGTTTCAGACACAAAGAATGGATTTTAGTGCTTAAAAAGTCATTATGGAAACATTTTATGAAAAGTCACTTATCTGTCATTAGAAATATTTGCATTCAGGGTGAGATACTTTCCTAAAGAACACGATCGATCAAGTTCTGTGGCAAACATTGGACTTTTAAAATGAGATAGATTTCACTGGGGCAGAAATTAGATTGACTGACCGTGATAGTTCTTTGTAACTAAAATGAAATTAATAAATGAGTATACTATCTATTGCATTTATAAATATAGTACTGTTTGTACGCATTTATAATGAGTAAGTACAAGCAGGCCTCATATAAGCATTCCCCTATTTTTATTTCTTCAGTAACTGTTTATTAAAACTACGTTAAGAATGATAATTTCTTTGTGCTTTTCTCTATTCTGTAATTCTTAATTACTCTGTAGTGATAAAACAATAGAGATGAAGATAACATATACTGATTCTGTAATATATAAGGGAATGTTTTTTCCCTGTTGACAGATGGGACACAATTTTCTAGTACTAAGCCAAAAAGTTTTTCCAAATCCAGTGCACCATCCTGTGCACTCCATTCTTTTGACTTTCTTCCTGCAGTTCCAAGAAACAATGAGTGTTTCAGTGAAGTTGTATCTGGCTTTTAAGACAGAGAAACATTGTCTGTTACCACTTGAGGAACTAAATATAGGGCATTTCCAAAGGTGAAATTAATGCCATTCTTGGTCCTAAGGAAAAATTGGATCTCTTTCTTCTTAATTCATGTGCACTACACTAAATCGTCCTTATTCCTTAAGTGAGCTCTTACTTTTATAGTCATAAGGGTGCATGGCTTTCTTATAGAATGTGCTGGTTTTTTCAATTGGATAGCTTGAAAGTCAGTATCAGAAGTTCTTTCGAATTGTACCTGAATTCTGCTTAGAAAGTGAGAAAATGTGATTTGTCCACATGTCCAAAATGGAAAAAAAACCCAAACAAAAAAATCCCCACCATGTAGTTTAAAATAAGACCTAAAACTCTTATTGTCAGTTCCTGGTAATTTTTTCATGTATTGTTTGCTTACAACACCACTTAAAGGGAAGGTTTTCTATGTGTAAAATTCTGCCTCCAGTAAATCAACAGGACTTCTGCTATTGGCAGTAGTAAATCAGAATGAAGTTGTAACTTGTGTTACTCATTTCAGCAGGCTCATCATCACTTGTATACATGTATCAGAGAACTGTTGAAAAAAGTACTAAGGATAGTTAAACATAGCACAGTATAGTTTCTTTTAATTACTATTACAGGTTGCTGTTTTTCTTAAAATGTATCAGAAATTTTAAGGAGAACAGTATACTGGGAATTAAATAGCACTTCAAAATGGTGTTACATTGAGTTATGCTGCTGTTAATATTTAATAAAAGATAGAAACAGGATTTCATGTGAATTCTGGTTTATTGCTTTAGTGAGTCGTAGATCAGAAAAGTTGTAGTGAACATTGGGCATGCCAGGTTCACATTTTACCTGCTATAAAAGGTAGTTTGAAAAGCTTTTCTGTATAGATTTCCTGTAACCATTCATAAGAATCACTGCAAATATGTATTGATTGTTTGGTTTACTCTGCATTATTTAGTAATACTATAAAAAGTTTGGGTTACAAAGCAAAGCTGGGTAATATAGAGTGGAATGGTTGGTAGACCACTGCAAGATGGAAAGAGAAATTAATGATAGCCTTCCCCCTCCCCCCCTTTTTACTTATTTTTCCTTTTCCTTTTTTCTCTCTTTTTTTTTTTTTTTTTTTTTTTTTTTTTTTTCCTTTCTTTCTTTCTTTTTAAACCAGTCCTAAGAAGGACTTGGAGATTACTGTCCTGATTTTGTTTCCTTTTTGATTGGGGAAATGTGGTAGATATAAGATCTTGGAAATGCTATTTGATGTAAATTAACAAAAATCCATGAAACATAGTTAACCATAGATATAGTCTGACAGTAAGAAGAATATTGTGAAGAAGCAGAGGAAATCATAGAACGACTGTGTGTTACTCTGACAGTGAATCGGTATTATCTCTGCTATCAGATAATGCAGTTATCATTAATTTTCACATTTGCATTTCAATCTTTGGAAGGAAATGACTCTTGCCGGATGAAGATAAGAGCTCTGTACCACTATAATGAACCATCATTTTATCCCGATGCTTTGTATCCATATGAAAATGAGTCTGGGTGGTGTGGTATGTGAGGAGGGAGTGGGGGGGTCACAGAAACATTATAACAAAGTGTCAAAAATCACTACAGACTTTTGGAACCCTTAATGAAACAAGAGGCAGTCTAAATAAATCTTCTGTAGTGAAGTGGATACTGGATGAAAAGCAGAGAGCTGGGCTCCCAGTCTCCAGGGGTTGGGAGGGAACCTTGTTGAAGCAGGGAATGATTTCTGTGGATCTTGATCTGGTTTCCATCAACAATTTGGAACTAGGAGGAGGCCATTTAGACATAGAAAAACAAAAATAAGGGTCTAGGAGTCATCGAGTTAACCTTTGCACTGCAGGTCTTGTTCTGACACTTGTATTCTGTTAAGGGAGGTGCAAATGCTCGTGGGCTGCTGTCTTGTGGTTTAGATTATGATACTGAAGCTGTTTTAAGCAGTTACCACACCTGTGCATTAAATGCAGGATTTTAAATAATTATTAGTCTTGTATATAGAATTTATACAAGTCTTCAAGGACTGTAGTGTTCCCAGTTCTTTTTCATGCATAGCCCCGATTTGTGTTGTTTACCTGAAACTCAATCTGCAGACCTCTGCATCATTCCATTTTAGGTCTGATTGACTAACACCAGTGTTACTGAAAGAAACTTGCACTATGTTCAACTGGTATTTAAATATATGACATTTAAAATGTAATTTTTAGTATGTAACCCTGCACCATTTATAGGAGCACCAGGATGTCAACCTTGCTGTGACCAGTTGGGACTGATGCATTATTCTGTTGGTTGTAGCACCTGCTTCCTGTTGCCAGCCTTTCTCAGGATCTCACCTCTCTCTTCTTATGTGATGAGTCTTTGTTTCAAAATGAGAAGATGCAGATCTAAGAAGCGGAAGAAAAAGCACACTACTCCTGTGTTAATATATCCAGTAGTGACAGCAGTGCAGAAGTAAATAAGTGTTAAAATAGTCCCTGTCATGATTTTGGTTGAGGCCACCAGACACTTTTGTCAAGTAGATCCCAAGGTGCAGAAGCTAAAGCCCTGCAGGGAACATTGTCCAGAGGTAGTTTGTGGGCTGTCACCTGATTAAAGGCTAAGGAAGCCTCCCAGCACATAAACGTGGCTGTACCTGGCCTCCATGCCTGGAGCTGTACTTTGCCATGAGTAATGAACCTTTTATTTAGTCTGACATACTAAGTACAGAAGTTAGCTATTGTTCAAGGCAGTTGGTGGACTGCTCCCTGTACAGACCTGAAGGATGAGAATGTGAGAGTGGCTGGGTGAATTCACATGGAAGGATCAGCCAAACCTTCGTTGTCATCTTTCCCATGAGCAGTTTTGACTTTCCTAGGAAAGAGGCTGTTGCGTGACCTACACTGAGCATGTGTAATCGATGGGGAGAAATTTCACTTATGGTCACACCTGACAAAATGAAATGCTGCCCTTTAGCCAGAAATAGTGGTCACCAAGGCTTTAAGAGAAAATTGAGGTGTAAAATAATTACTCTAAAATTATAAGAATAGGCAGTAATAAGTCTTGAAAACTAAGACATATTTCTTGTTATGATGTCACCTGCTATGGTGACTTCTGCAACATTGCTTTCATGATGCAAGGTGCAAATATTGTAGGATTCTGTAAGTCTGGACACATGGATTGTCTCATGTGACTTGCAGCCTAAAATATCAAAAAACAGTGAATTCATCACTAAATACTGGAGCTCTTGTCAAGCATTCCAACTGTTTTGTCAGTTGTAATGCCATTTCCTTATCATTATATTATTAACATAATGTAACATATTTAACAGATGTATACTATAATACATATTATGTACACTATAATACATATATATTAATATTATTAATATATAATTATGTTATTGTTAGCATATATATGTGAATTTAAATCTAATTTCAAAATTAGTTGCTATAGAAATGAGCCTACTTTAGAAGTAACGTCTTCTTGTATATACATTTCACATGTGGAGAACTTCAGTCTTATTTAAACAATTAGCCTTTTAGAATATTTTCAAATGCAAAGCTTCATTTTTATCCAAGTCAAAAAGCTTCAGAAAAGTGAAACTCCCTAGAACCTTCAAGTCTATTAGTTGAGTGGTTTTTTTATGGCATTCCATTAATTTACTATTTCTGATTCTTTATTTACCCATTTGTGAAATATTTATTTCACGTAGCAAGGTTTTTAATTTTCAGTCTGTTAGGTTAAATTGTTCTTTGGAGACCATCTTGATCTTCAGGTGGGTGAGTTTCTAGATAAGGGTCATGGTTTAGAAGTGGCACTCCCTAATTTAGTGCCCCTCCCTCTCCAATACTCGCTCCTCTCCCCCTCCAGTGGGAGACACAAAAGGCAGAGATTATGGGTTGAGTAATAACTATTTATTAGAAACAGCAATGAGATAAAAAAATGAACAGTCCCAGCGACAATCCTAATAACAACAGTGTGTGTAAGAGAGGGTGTTTTACATGGAAAATGCTCATCAATGCAACACAACCTCGAGACAAAAAACAAAATGTCCAGTGTACCCTCTGTGAGCCACCTTTTCTTCCCAATGACAAGCCATGCCCCTCCTTCTCGCAAGTGAGGATCCCTTACCTCCATCCCCCAGAGATGATGTGCACAGTATAGAATAACGACATGGACACGCACACATAACTCCAGGCTGTGCAAAATTAACCCTGTCCTTGGCCAAAACTAGGACAATAGGTAGGCTTGAAAACGATCTTCCTAAATTTTTTTTCTACTTCTGTACAACCAACATGAGGCAAGAACATTGGCCTGACTTGTAAAAGTCATTGAACTCGGAATGAAAAGTGATATATATTTGAAATGTATTCTATTTTGATTGGCATTTATGTTTGAAGCACAAAAGACTGCTTGTTCTCTGAAAAAAGTTGATAGCTGGGAAAGGCATGTGCAAGGGAAGAATCATCAGATTCACTAGGTGCTTCACTTTGGACATGATACACTATATAGTGGATATTATGTAAAGTACAAATCCCCTTAGGTCACACAGTGAAGGACTCTTAGTCTGTGAAATTCTGCAGGGAATCAATGAGCATCTGCATTACAATACATTGTTTCTTGTAGTTTCATGCACCAAGGGACCTGCAGAGGCTGGCAGAAAGCTTTGCACTTTTCAGCTGTCTCCACTGTAGTTTGGCCATGAAGGCAATATTACAGTAGTTGCAGAGGACTGGGAAACTCTCTGGTTTTGGAAGCAGATTGGGTGAGAATCAAAAGGGACATGTAATCAGTCCACAAATATTTTGTTCTTTGTTGTGTTTTTTCTATTAATTCAGCTAAGATTATTGCATTCAGAATACTACATGACAACACTGGCTTGAACAATTGAAGAATGGATGTGCTAATATATTGAACCATATGCACAGCATTAATTAATGCACTTAAGGTGTAGTCCAGTAGCTGGATACGAATACCTACTGAGAGATGCTAGTGACTTAATTTCTTGAAGTGGCAGGTTTCACTGAGGAATTCTGTGTTCAGCAGTTCATTGAAGAAAATATTTTGATTCTCAAAGTACAGTGTCCTTCTAAACCTTCAAAAGCTGCTTTATTTAATCTCTCTTAAGACATCATAAGATAAAAGTTAGAATAATATAAATAAAACAACAAAAAATTATCGCAAGGAGCCATTGTACCTCCTTTCAAAAGAACTGGCTTTTGTTGCGAGTAAAAAATTTAATGTGATGTGTGATACTGTTTTTACTCTTAAAATTATGCAGTTCAGGAAGGTTCAGAGTGAGAAAAGGAAACTGGATGTTGTGGTCATGGAACTGGAACTAAGGGCTAAGTCCTCTCTCAATTCTGACTTTGACTTTCAGTGTTTAACTCAGTAAGACCAGCTTAGCACACATTTTGATTTAGGTTTAATTACCACATTTCATTTTTAAGGTGCTTTACTGTTGCATTCTCAAAAGGAGGATATGAAATGAATAGTAGATCTTATTTTCTCTCCTTGGTTTAGGCTTCAGATGAGGCTATGTGCAAATGATCTTTGTAAAGTGCAGTAGTGGTCATCATACAGAAATGCTGCAGTAAACTCTTTTATGCACTGAGCACTTTATCATCAACATGGCAAAATTAAGAATGGTTGTCTTAATAGCATCAAACCTAATTTTGATCTAATTGCAAAATGTGTAGTTCTTTAAACATGTTCTAGTGGAATCTGAGAAACCCCAGAATCAAATATACAGAAGTATGGTCTGGGGTAAAAACTAGTAAGATAGGCATCAGTCAGCTGATTATCTCTGACATTCTAAAATAGCTCTGTGGAGGACATTTTGTTCCTACCCCCCTCTCCCCCTGGCAAAGATTTGGGAGTGTTCCGAATGTGTTCTTTAATTATCACTATTGTTTCCAAAAACTATTTTTAATCTATAGCATATTAAATCATATTCATGGGGAAGATGCTTGCATTTGCCTGTTTTGGTGGTGTGGGCAGCCAGACCAGTGTATACATTGCATCTTTTATGATATGTTACAGAAAAAGTCAGTCAAATTCTCCTATCATGGTTTACTCTTTCCTTTTGCTCCCCTTTGTGTCTCAGGACTTTTAAGCAATGTATTCAAGGTGAAAACCTTGAACAGCCATGTTTGACTTCATAATATATTTTTGGGGATTACAGGTAGAAAACCTTCACAGTATTTTACATAACGTTGTTTAAGTAAATATTGCAGGATTACATATTGCCTCATTTATTTTATAAAGCAATATTATCTATTTCAAAGATTTGGGATAAAGCTGTAACCATAATATTTTTCTGAGAGGAAATACTCAGGGTGGGCTTCTTCAGGTCTGTGCTGCTCTGATTTTGTGTCAGTATAATTGCTTTGATTTAAAAGATGCTTCGTCAGCATAGACCCACAGTGATGGACTATTTTG
Source organism: Eopsaltria australis (assembly GCA_034509425.1). NCBI lineage: Eukaryota > Metazoa > Chordata > Aves > Passeriformes > Petroicidae > Eopsaltria > Eopsaltria australis. The sequence continues at coordinate 1,220,279 of JAVTVJ010000026.1, forward strand.
GGTAATTTAGAAAGATAATATAATGTTTACAATAAGGACATACTGTTCCAGAATGCCTTGTGTATGCATTTTGAGCTGAGTGGTTGTTAAAAGAGACTGAATTTCAAATTACATCATTGTATGAAAAAAATCCTTCATTAAGTTAGCTGAACTTTGATACTTATAGTGTGGTGCCAAAATTACTAATCAGTTCATAAATCTTTGGCTGGCTTGCATATATAAATAGATACTAGTTCTCATAAAAAAAAAAAAAATAGACTATCTGGAAAGCACTCGTGATAGGCATCCAGTGAGAGTTTTCTTAAGTTGTCCACAGTCCAATTTTCAGGGCTTGTGTAATGCAACATTGTAAATGCTTCATATAGTTTGTTGCCATCTGATAAAGTATGCATAATATTGAAATTTATTTACTTAATACTTTAGTGATTTCTACTTTATTGTTTTTATTGACTTATTATCAGGAAAACTCCCTGTTTTCCCCAGTTACAGAACTGCTCAGCATTTGATGCTGACTATTTTTCAAACTTTTGTAGTGGATAACAACTTTTCATTGATCTTTTCTTTAGGAGATGTTCTCTAAATATGGGACTATTTCTAGCAGCTAAAAATGAAAAAAAACCTGCAATGAAACAACAGATATTTTGGTGTGTTGCCTTCTGATAAGAGCTATCATTTAGTTTAATTACTATATCCGTAACACTTTAGCCATCAAATTTTGAGCGTCTTCCAAGGAAATTATTTTCTCTCATCTTGTCCTGCTAGTCGTTATTTTAATAATTGCAACTTCCTTAGTTTTTTTCCTACATTGTCACACCACAATGTGTGAGTCATCGAAGAATGATGTGATAAGGTAGTTGACAGGGATGCAGGGCTTAAAATTGTATAAATGCGCCAGAAGACATCTTCAGGGGCCCCTGAAGAAGTGTCCTTGCATTTTGCTATGGTACATGCCTGCAAAGCAATGGGCAGTCAGGAGCATTGGAGTCTGTTCTAGATGATGCACAAAGTAAGCTTCAGGTTTCTTTTATGCTTTTCTGTAGGAATGCATATGATTACAGAAAAGTCAATCTCCTTGGATTCTGCCTCTTGTAAATATATCCTGCAATGGCATACGTGTATTGACAAACATGATGTAATAGGTTATTGCTCAACTGATTCATTGGTCTCACATTGTTCAGTGTTCTGTATACTGGGAATCTCAGTCAAGAAATTAAATACTCCAATGGTACTAAGAAACTGATCCTTCCTGTTAAAAAGCCTCTTTTGCCATCTGCTTGCTTTTTAATTTTTCTCCTAAAAGAGACAAAAAATGGCTTGAATTTTTCAGAAAGCACATCACATTAGTTCCACCATTTCTCAGCTTCTAGGATCATTGCCGTGTAAAAATACTATGTGTGTTTCCCAAAGCTTGGACATATCACGATGCTTATCTAAAGAGAAAAAATGATATATTTTTAAAAGAAAAATGCTGACCTAGTTAGTGAGGCTGAAACCATTCATTAATTAGAAGTCGTAATTGCAATTACATGGTAAAATTAATTTATCACGAAAATAATCCTATCAGTTTTCCTTTTTGGAAAAATGGAACCAAATGATTTTAGCAGCCCATATTGCTTAAGGCTGATATTACAATGATACTGGTTTAGAGCGAATAAAGTAATCAAATTCTATTTTCAAGATCTGAAATTCTGAGACTGTGTCATAGATAGTTTATATATAATATGAGATTCACTTGAGTTGTAATTTTGTAATTACATATAATATATAAAGCATATAAGCACAGATAAATGCATAAAAGGAATATAGTGTGTTGAAATTTAAAAAGAGTGAAGATAACGCAGCACATAATATATAGAAAAAATCATGTAACATGGCAAGTATGCTACAGCATGTGAAACTGAGAATGCCTTTTCTACTCTCAGGCTATTTAGACTTCCTTGATATTCAAATGTTAATGTACATTAAATGGAATTCAAGGAGGTCCACCTTGGTGGACCTCAGGCATCCCTGTAAGTAGTGATCCTTGGGGATACCACTTTACGTATGTATTTGCAAAGATGTTATAGCCATGAAATATAGTCCTTTGATGACATCACAACTGTGAAATATGACATTACTTTGCTCACCAGCAGTGAGAGCTTTGCTTTATCTATATTAAGCAGTCTGTATGCATAAATAAAGAATGCCAAATATTGAAACTGATTGCTGATTGCTGTAACCCAACATGGCCATCTTCAGCTGAGCTACTCATCACTCTCTGATGCCCTATGGATGTCAGGGGATTATTTGCAGAGTAACTTGCTGTCAAATATCACTAAATTTAAATGTCTTCTCTCCAGAAATAAAGTAATAGATGTTGTGGATTCTGTTAGATGGCTATATGTCCAAATTTAGCAATTACTTATGCTTCCTTAAATTTTAACAGAGGGCAGAAATTTATTATTTTATGTCAAGCTAGTCAAACTTGGTCTTTAAATTTAAGGATCTCAAATATATAATTAAAATTTCTGCTCCTGTTGAAGTAAATAGAAAAGTACACATTGATAACAATGGTGTTAATACCTGGTCTGTTAATGGTTAGTTAATGTATGAATACATATATCATTTGCACCAGACTCACAAATGCACTCTTCAGAAGAAAGACTATTAGGCACATTCACCAGGGGAGTGTTCATCTGCCTACACTTTGTTATTAAGGGGAGAGAAGAACGAGTATACTTTTGAGCACCTGAAAATACTTTAGGTCTTCATGAAAATGACTTCACAGAAGAGTACAAGAAATCCATGCATAAATCTATCTGTCCAGACTAACCTGGCATTTGAAGATAGAATCAATAAATCTTGCTTTATTCTTCTTCTCTACAGGTAGTAAGAAAAAAAAACTACTTTCAGAAAAACACTTTTGGTCTTCTAGGCTCCCATCTTGCAAAGTATTTAAAAACTTTTATTTTAATGAGTGTGAGCATTCCATTAAAAAATGGAAGTACCCACATGCATTAAGTTAAGCACAAAGGTGTTTGTAGGCCTGTGGCCTTACCTCAGAAGCTCTTCCAGGAAGGAGCTGCCTTTATCACGGTACTTTCTACATACTCAGCAAACTGCATAAATTAATAAGGATGCAAATCAAAGCAATACTAAAGACCCCTTTCTACTCCTCTGGAAATACGAAAGGCCTTATAGGTGGACTAAATTACTTCAGCAATAACAAGAATTCTGAATAAAGTGGACTTCAAATTGTAGCTGCTTCAGTTTCTGTTAATTACAGAATATTGTTTCATGGATTTGCTTGATTTTCTAAGTTACTATTTTGAAACATTTTTTTATTAAAATACTTAATATTTTGACTTGTATATGTTTCTTAAAGGAAATATTTTTCTTTTCCTTTGAGAAATAGAAGCCAAATCTCGAGGCTGCTGATCATTTCATAGCCACTTTATTTTCAGTAGTGGGATAGTATGGTCTAACATAACGTTAATTTTTTTAATGGAAAACTCATTTGGATTCTGCAATCCTTTCTTATTTATTTTAATTTTAAAAACCCCATCATGTTTTATGGCTCTGATTATATCTGTGGATACAGTCTTGTGGTGTCATAATGTTTTATTTTCTAGTGGTATGATTTTACTATAACTGTGTATATTTTGCTGTAACTGTATATAGGAATATACCAGTATAAAGAGTCAAGAAAAGAAGATATTTAAATACTGTGTAGGAATAGAAAAAGATTGTGATACATAATGTCCAAAATGGGACATTAATGACAAATGGGACTAAGGACAAATCTTTTCTTAAAGGACCTGGTTTTGGGGGGTTTTTGTCTTTTTCAGTTTGTTTTTTTATTAAAAAGTACCATAAGTATGACTGAAGAGGTATTCTTAAATACTGTATGTGACATACCTTACTCATCAATGGCTCTTAGTTTCTCCTTCTGAAGATCAGTTGTATCTACTGCCTATTATTTTAATTATTTAGCTGACTCCAAACAGTATTTTAAAATTATGATTGTTGCTTGATGACTTTTTCAAGCATCAGCTGATAAACTAAAACTTATCTTGGCAGTTCAGGGGAATAAAAGAAAATATACCCTTTTAAATCTCTTATTATCTCAGTACCAGTTACTTAACTGTGGTGTATTTGTATTGTTGTCAACCTGTTTTCTTCAATTCTTCTTTGATGCAGACATTTCCTACTCTTAAACTTTTGCCTTCCTTATGCAATATTTGTAGCAATAAACAAATCTACATATATTATTTTTTTATTTGCCTCATGGCTATGCATTATGAGAAAGAAGGCATGAGGTTGTTTAACTGAATACATTTACCTCATATGAAAACTGTAGCACCTAAGTTTATATGTGCTTCTCTCTTGTGATCCTGGCCTGGTGACGCTTCCCTGTTGTATTTGTCATCCCCACCTCTCTGCCTGCACTTGTGTTCCTCTTCCTTCATCCACGCTGACAGGAGCTATCGAGGTGACAGTCCAGCAGTGCTTAGTGGAGAAAAAGTCTTTACATTTTGGCTGCTTAAAAACAACTCACAGAAAAATGTGTGCAGCAAAGAGGCAATTTCCTCGATGTACTCATACATGTGCTGAAGAGATATCATTTTCCTTTTCAAGTTTTGTTTCCTAAATAAAGAAGGAAAGCATTTTGTTGTTCCTGTTCCCTTTTGATAATACATAATTTCTGATCATCTCCTTTTATATTCCTGGTCTGATTTTGTTAATGTCCTTCATTTCACTCTGCTCTGTATTAATTTTCTTTCCCTCATTTATTTCCTTTGATTCTATTAAAGTCCTTTTTCCATGTGGTGTGTCTTTCATGCATTATAATTATAAAATATTTCTGTTTCCTCTTCAAGCACTCCAGATTTATTTACCTGGCTTTCTAAGTTTAGGTATAGTGCTTCCTGCAGTATTTATCAAAGGGAGTACAGGAGCAATGAGTGCACTATTGCTGCTCTTGGCTCTGCTGTATTTTCAAAGAGCATCTGCTCGTGTTCATTTGAATTTTTTTTCCTCATCTATGTATATACCGCACGCATATGTATCATCAATTCAGTGAAAACACCACAGAGAAAATGAATTTTATGAAATTGGGAGGAAGTTTGCAGCAAACAGTGGATTATATTGGTGTTATATAGCTATCTCATCAAAAGGTAGCAAATGCACAAGACCTTTTGCGCTTTTCAATTTGAAAGAAAATTATTTCATTAGAAAAAAAAGAACCATCACTCTGGATGTTGGAGAATGCCAGAGCCTGATGAAACCAGCTGAAGAGACAAACTGAGTGTACGGATGCAGATTAGCCTTCAGAAGATGAGGGTGTAAAAGGGATTTAATGGTAGGATGGATTATAGAAATCCTTGTAACAATGTTAAATAATTATAGTTCCAGCCGAGATCAAAGCAGTGCTGATTGAACCCCCTCAAGCTGTTAACACGGAGTATCTTGAAGGAAAAAAAAAAAAAAGGAAAAAAACCCTCTGAGATTGGTCAGCCTGCACTGACAGTGTCCTCTGATCTGGGGAAGTTCTGACTGTGTTGAAGGTACAACTTGTGGGGGAGGGAAAATAGAGAGAAGGATTTATCTGTCCAAGTAGCCTATTTGAGTGGGGGGGTTGTTTTTTTTTAAGGGAGGAGGAAGGGGTTATTAAAATCAATGCTGCTGGAGTTCACACACTTACTGAAATTGCAGTAAACTTTACAGTTGGCTTCTTTCCATATTGGAAAAAGGATTAAATTTCTTTAGCAGAACTCTGGTCTGTAACAGAAAATTATTACACTCTTCTTTTTTTTCTCTCCCCCTACACACCTTCCCCCCACTTTCAGACTATGGTTCCTATATACATACCTGCCCAGCAACAACTATTAGTAGTAATAACTGGAAGAATGACTTTGTAGTAGCGATATTTGGCTGCAGGCAGGGAGTACAGTTGCTATGCCCATTCAACAGCATTAAACATTTATTCTCATTGCCTTGCCTTCCTGGCATTCATGCCTGGAGGATTATGCTTATGCCTCTATTAATAAAAAAAGGGAAGTCAAAGTTAAATACTTATGGTTTGGTGGCGTAGTAACATGGCATAGCCAAAGCTTTTCCTTTTATGCTGCTGTTTGTAAAGTGTGTCGCGTCTAGTTTGTTGCAAAAGGAAACGTATGACTTTAATAAGGTTGGGGTGCATTTCCAGTGATGGTGTATTGACCATGCTCAGTTCTAAGTAAAAACCAGAGGGTACATTAGCTGAGTAATAAAAAACAAGGGTGGAGATGACACCTTATGGACTGGAACTAAATCATGGAATCAGGGAATGGTTTGGGTTGGAAGGGGCTTATTTTTTTCCCACTAGATCAGGTTGCTCAAAGCCACATCCAACCTGGCCTTCAACAGTTCCAGGGACAAGGCACCCAGTATTCATTTGTTCCTCCACTGACAGGTGAGTGAGAATGACCATGACTGAATGGACATAAAGCATTGACAGCTCTTGGACATCTCCCTCCCTCCCTCCCTCCCTCCCCTCAACCCCTTCTTTCCCCCTCCTCACTCCCCTATGACTGTATTTTTAAACAAATATGAATATTGTGTTTCCTGGCTACTCCCAATCTACTAAATGTCAATCAGAGAGTGTGTTAATGAACTGCTCTGTATTTCAGAGAATAATGATGCATGTCAAAATCCCAAACTTTTTCTCAAATCCCTGTGTAAGTGACAGTAATATTTTCCAAATGTTGTAGGTAAAAGCTTGTATCAAAAACTATTAGTTGTTTTAAATTCAAAGATAGCTTTGGTGTTGGTTTACGAGCTGCTTATGAGACCTTTCTAGGGACTTTGTTAACCTGTTAACTTAGCTATGCTGCTTCTTGCTTAAATTCTGAGTAGAAGTTTTTGTTGAGGGGGCCTTAAATAAATCTGTGTACCTTGGGTCAGGGATTAAGATTTTAATGGCACCATCTTCAAATAGTTTTATGGCCTTTTCTTTAAAAGTGTGACAGTCTTTGAAGGAATCTTGAAGTATCCATACATGTTCAAGTTAAAGGTACAGGTTCTGTGTTTGTTTTCCTGGATAAGTGCTATGGAAAACATGGAGGTGTGTATTCTGAAGATCTTATGGGGCATTTTCCCGCCATATGGGATTTAATAATGTAGAAAATATTGCAGAAAATATTGAGCTTTCCTGTTGAAAGTGTGATCTAAGACAAGATAGAAATGATTTCGCAGTAGTTGCTGAGAGATCTTGACCGAGATCTGCAAAGTTGTTTAGGTGTCTATTTGATATGTTGTAATTTGTAAGGTTCAACATATCTGTTGGGAGCAGGGTTTAGTTTTTAATCAAACTGGTAGTTACACTAGTGGATAGAAACAGATAATTCCAATAAGTGAGCTTCAAGGAGATGGTATGCTAGTTCAAAACTACTTGGTATCAATTAAGTGTGAGTTTATCTGGGATTGTGGAGTCTTAAAGTCTTGGACAGGAATCTCTCAATTCCATTTTATAAAGGGACAATTTGAAGGAAGGAGTTGATGCTGTTTGGACATACAGATCTGTTATTTTTACAGGAATATTTTGAGTGTAGTGAAAACTGATGTGATAAATGCTTTGGAGAAGAAATCACCATGTCAGCTTGTGCTAACAGCTGAACTGTCAGGATGAGTTTTTTATACTGGAGATAGGAAAGAATAGTTTCGAGACCAAACGTAAGGTTTTGAATTGGCAGCAAACCTGGTTAAGACTGTGTATGTAGTGTGGTTTAATTTTGAGACTGGTTATGTGCACTGTTTGTAAGAAGAGGGAAAAGGAAGAGCTTTTGAAACAGTACTTTTAATGACAATAAGGCAGGAGGGGAGGATAAAGGAAGTCATTAGCAAGGTTTCTTAAGTTGAGGGAGAGTTTCATGGTCTCTCTTTAGAGAATGTGCAGAATCCTTTCTTTCCGTTTTTTTTTCCCCCACTGTCTAGGGTTCTGCTCCTGCTATCAAAAATGAATAATAAAATTGGGAATCAATGTGAAGTCGTAAGTTCTCCTATCATTAGTTTCTTCTGCATGACAGAGTCATTCTGTATGGTTCTTTCTTCCTTGAATCAGGTTACCAAACAAAGAATTTAAAAAATTTTTTTCCTCTCCCTCACCATCACCCTTCCCTATTGCTTTCTAACCCTTCCTGAAATTGCAGAGGAAGAGTTAATAATGGAACTAGCTCTAGTGCTTGTTACATACCTATTCTCACTTCTTCTTCACACTTTAAAACCCTTCACAGAGGATTTTAGAATGGGAAAATGCTAAATCAGCTCTTTTCCTGTCCTTGGCTTCTGAGCTTTTTTTGTCATTGTGCTATGGAAAAAAGGATCAGACTCCAAACCTTTAAGCAGTAGCTGCATTTGGAAATAATCTAAAGTAAAGAGATGTCTTCGTGCAATAAGGAACACCATTGTTCCCCTTTGTGTTCTGAAATGCCAAATTATTGCCCCTTGACAGTAAATTTGAAATCAGGTAACTGAGATTCACTGGATGATTTTTATCTCCAAGTTCATGTAAATTTGTTGTATGCAGTGTGTTGGCATTATGCTTGTAGGAGTGGTACGGCTCAGTGTTATATCCAGCTGCATGTGGATAATTTGAAGGTCTGGCATTTAATGTTACCAGAGGGGAAAAATGCCTGATTAGACTTAAAAATTTCCTGATTATTTCCAATTAACATTATTATTTTAAAGCTAACTGTTCTCCATTTTAATATAACTTTCTACATTTTTATTTAGATTGTGCTTGCAGTATGAATGGTTCTAGATGTAAGTTAAAAAATATATGATGGAGTGGGCAACTTTACCCTTCCTTCATGTCCTCCCCCTCCAGCCACTATTTGTACTTCCAGGTATGAAAGTACAGTATAAAAGTTCCAGTTGCTGCTCAACATCTGTAAAGATGCTGGAAAAGAAACTGTGTTTCAACTGGGTGTTGATATCCCTTTCTTCATTTTTTTCCTCTTTATTCATCTTTTATTAAGGAGCAAAGGAGAGGAAACAAAACATTTTTAGGCCTTGGTGAAATAAGTGTATTCGAGATAGTTATGGCTGATGTGTCTCATCCATTGAATGTAGAGATAAATATATGTAATACTTTTTGTATTTAATACTTTTTAAGTATGAAGATTATCATACATATTATAAAAAGCAGAAAAGAAAGCAGTTGCTTATAAATTCCAGATTTCTGGATGTTTCAGTTTGTTTCTGAAATTTTGCTAGGAAGAAATCTGTTTTATGAAGAATTAATTTCCTTTTAAATTTGTAATATAGGGCTTTGATAACATCTGAAATCTTTATTTTAATACCTTGCATGGTGTAGTTTTCTGCCCTATATGATACTTTATATACAGCTATAAACTAGCATCTCTCATTCATATTTAAAGATTCCTTGTTTTATTATAAATAATAGTAAAAATTGCACAAAATTGATTGGAGTACAAGCCAAAGTGTCTTTCCAGACTCAAAAACACGATTTAATGCTATTATTTGAAGATGGAGTTTCAGCCACTGTTCCTCCTTTGAAGACTTTTTTTCTTTTAACTAATACTTGTTTACATTTCTAAGACAGGCCCAAATTTAATACTTTCTGAGCATAAGTACTAGAATTTACTTTCACAAACTCCCCTGAACAGTTTACTGTGGGCTAACTGTAGTAATTTCAGATACTCAGGTCACATGTACATGTGCATGTTTGCATGTTGAAAGGACAGAGCATGCATCAATTTTTAATGTTCTCCATATGTACTAGAAGTGGTCAAATAGAAAAACATGACCTTGTGATGTTTTTATACCTGTTTGTAGCAACATCTAAACAGTACTAAATATCTATTTTGTGTATGCATAATCAATTATATTCACAACCAACCACTTGATCTTTCTGTCATATGATTTTTAAGAATTCTTTTTAGGTCACCTGTTAGATTTATGAATTCTCAGTAAGTGAACTAGGACAGATGCTTAGGCAAGAACAAAGGCACATCTGAAGGCTTAGTTCTCAAGCCTGATGTAGTTTTGAGAGGCTATAGTATGATATACTGACAACCATGAAATCCTACTGTACTTAGCACAGATAGAGTTCGTATCAGCTTCATAATGCTGTACTTTATTAAAAATCAATGTATATAGACTCAGTTTTAATACAGAAACAAATCAGCAACCCTCATTTTTTTTTTCTGTACTAAATTCCCATGTTTGAAAAGCAGAAGGTAGAGAATGGCTATGGTTTATTTCTTATAATCATGAATTTAATTTCAGAGTCATGCCTAGCTTTATCTCAGGTATTTCTATTCAGTGAGGTACTGAACCCATGTGGGACACTGCCTTCTCCCCACCCCAGTCTTCACCTTGAGTTAAATGATTCTTTTACATCGTTAGGTGGTTTTCTGAAATTTTAATTTATAATTGAACTTATCTAACTCAAGCATTAATATGGCTTGCTCACTTACTTTGAGCTTCACTTAAATATCTAGTCCTCAGATACTTGTTCAGACACTGAGCTAGGGAAGAATTGATGTGGGCTCATTTACAGCCATGCACAAAGCAGCAGGACATCTCACTGCCACCTGCAAATGAGACTCACGGTGCTGTTGGCTCAACACCAGATTTAGGTCCTGACTTAGGATTTTGGTTGCACTTAAATAATACATATTTCTAAAGATGAGATAGCTTGGACATAGATACCAAAGGTGTTACTACAGACAAATCCTATAGGTGTCCCTTCTCTCTCAACAGACTCTTCTTCACTGTAGCCCTCTTCCGAAGTGGTAGGCGAAGATTAATGGGGAAATAGTTGTGATGTAGGTTCTTCAAGAGGAAGCTATCATCCTATTGCCATTAGAAATAGCATCTTCCAAGCACTGAAAAGAGGATTTGGAGATTGGAGTGCCATGTAAAACAGAAAATGCTCCTGATGTTCCAGAGCAAGGTCTAAGGGATAACTGTAAACAACTTTCTGGTTTGCTGAAGCTGGGGAAAAAGAAGGCTCTTTATGGTAGATGTTTCTCAGCCTTTCTTGTTCTTCTGAATCTGCTTTGCTGCTGCTGCATCTTGCAAAAGAGGCTGACGTGTAGAATGTGGTGGAGTGGAATTCAAAGAGAACAAAGCATCTAAATAGAGAGGAGGCTCTTGAGGTATAATGGGAAGGATTTGTCCCTACTGGCACATGCAGTATTCAGACCTGTGTGAAGTAATTACAGTGTGCAACCTTTATGGCATTATACTTTCTGTGTTTCTCCTTTGGACACATTGTCTAAATCATCACTAGGCCACCTCAGCGACTGTAACTACCTAGTTTGTCACTTTGCCTTGCTCATGGCTTGCTTTGACTCAGGAGAGCTAACAGGGGGCTGACTGTGTTGTGGGGATATACATTTCCTTTCATGATTCAGAGGTCTGCAGCAACTCAGTCAAAAATAAAAGAATCCTATAAGCAAATAAAATGTGAATTGAATACAAGGCTCCTGATTTATCTAAAAGCATTCGCTAAAAGTACTTCATTTCTTTTACTGCTGCAATAAAATAATTTTACAGTTAGTAGCATATAACTTACAGGAGTGACAAATTTGGTACTTAAAAAATATTTAGGTTAAAAAAACCTGTCACTTCCAGTAAGTCATTTTTAGAGTGTAATCACTTTAATTCTCCTCTCTAATTTTATCACCAGGAGACAAGCTCCAAGCCCCCTAACCTCCTGTAAAAATCTTTGTGCTGCTGCTCGTGGTAGCTCCCAATCAGAGTGACAGAATGGGGATCAAGGCTGGTGTGGCTGATCTAGGAATGAGGGAAACGTGTCTTAGTATCTAGCAGTCTAAGTGGTAGATAAACATCGTTAATGTCAGGTCACTTGAAGTCTAAGTTTAACATAAAACAGTAGCTTGTCAGAAAATACTGCATGAAACTTATGACATGTCCTACTTGGACTGGAAAAACTGTAAGCATGTGGTGACAGTAATATTGCACTGGCACAGCTATTGATTTAAAGAGTTGTTTACAGCCCTGCAGAAGACAGGCTATTTGAGCTTTACTCAGGGTATCTGTTCCCTTAAAGTAGCCTGGCATAGTTATAACACAGCAGTGCATGGTTTGCATTGTGGAGTTATGGGTTATGGGTTAGCATCACTGAGGCAATAGCAGCCTGTGAAGGGGGAAGACAAAGTCTTAGTTCCAGGGTAATCCAGCATTGCTGGAGTCCAAACCCAACATGTCCTGTCTCTCTTTGCTTTCTTCACTGTGATTTTCAGGCATTAAGCAGCTACTAAAACTGAGAAGCTTATTAGTCCACCATTCAGGTGTTTCTTTGGGTTGTCTTGGGTTAATAATTTGATGTTTTATTGGAAACTTCATCAGAAAACTCAGGATTTGCTGGATAAAATATATAAGAATTAAAAAGAACAGAATAAATTGAGATAAAAATTTTATACTGGATAGAATAATGGAAAGGTTAGGGTTGGAAGGGACCTTAAAGATCATCTAGTTCCAACCCCTCTTCCCTGGTCAAGGACACCTTCCAGTAGACAAGGTTTCTCCTTGGTTCATCCAGCCTGCCCTTGAACAGTTCCAGGAATGTGTCATTCACAGTTTCTTTGGGCAGCCTGTTCTAGTGCCATACCACCTTCATGACTTTTGGTTCATATCTCAGGAAAATAATTTTTTCTATTTATTGAACGCTCTTTTCTCCCTTCTTCCGTTTTATTAGTCTTGGGTTTTGTAGCCCTGAGGTTAAGTCACCCACTTAGAAAGGCAGGGAGCTGAGCTTCATATCTGTTCTTCCAGAACTGATTGTATTTAGAATGAACTGATTCTTTGTTCAAAAATATTCTAAGTTCTGAAGGAGCACACAGAAATCCACATCTCTCTGTCCTTAGGTGATGACCATAGCAAAGGTGCTATGTACATCATAAATTCTTAACAAGTTTTTTATTATTAATACAAAAGGTGGATAGAGAATTTCCCCTATCTTTTAAGTATTTTTTGTAAGCAAAAGAAATGGATTGGAGTATTCCAATGGTTAAACAAAATGGGAGCCACGTGTCCTGGTTCCTAGATCAGAGTTTTTGTGAAATTATGGTCACTATCACAAGTTTCATTGTGAAAGCAAGTGTGCCATCTGTGCTCTGTGCTGTACTCTGCACTGCTCAGGTATGTTTGGTTTGCTCTGAGGGTAAAGAACCTCTTACTTTATCTCTTTGCATTGTGATAGATTTAGAGGGATATTAACCTACCACCTGAGAATGCAACTGCATTTGGGTTTAGACACCTATGGAATCAGAATAAAGAGACTTCAAGATCCACGTAACGATAAGCAGCTGCTGAAGTAAGAATTTTCTACATCCTTTTCTTCAATGTTCTTACCTATATTCCACTGAACCTCAATTAAGAACTAAATTATTAAGTCTTGACCCTGTCTTTCGTTCTGATTTGTATTTAAAATATGTTTTACAGATCAGAAGGAGAAAGCATGAATAACTGACATGAGTTATGAATAAGAGCAAAGCTGTGCTTTTTATTTAGATTACTATGCAAAACATTTTCCTTTCACTGATAATGTTTTTTAAATGTAATTAGACTTTTTCATCCAGGAGAGCCCTCCTTCAGGAAAACATTAATTATTGTTGTATCAATTATTAATTGTTATTAATAAATAACTATGAATAATACTGCTTTTTAGAATCATTCAGTAGTTTATAGTGGAAGGTACCTCCAGAGGCCATCTAGTCTAAGCCCATCTCAAAGCTGGGCTGACTTATATCAGGTTGCTCAGGGCCTTACTTGGTCAGGGTTTTAAAGATCATAAAAAATGGAGAAGATTTTCTCAGCAGTGCTCAAGATTTGATTTCCTTGCTTAGCTGTTCTAATATTTGCCTACCACATGCTGAGAAAATCGTTAAAATTTTTTCTTGTTGCAATGCTTGTGTGTTTTTTCTTGCCTTGTCCCTGATGATCTCCAATGAGAGTGGCTTTGTGTTGTTTTTACCCTGCAATGACATGTCTACATTCAGCAGTTAAAGCCCTATAGCCTTCCTGTCCTAGCACTGATCCTCCCAGCTCTTCCAGCACCTCTTGCTGCAATCCCCTGGCAGTCCTGTGGTGCTCTACCAGACTTACCCCAATGTGTGTGTGCATGTCCTGCTCGACAGACTCCTCCAGAGCCCTGGATGCAACAGGCTTCCTGCTGCTAGAGTGCACTGAGGACACAAGTCCGAAAAGTTTACTCACAGATTCCTTTTAGCAAAGCTGCCTTCCAGCTGAGCAGTGCCCAGCTTGTACTGTTGCACGGAGCCCAGCCTGTGCCAGGTACAGGACTCAGCATTTGCCTCCGTTGAACTTCATTTGGTTTCTGTCAGCCCATTTCTCCAGATTGTTATGGTCTCTTAGCAGCAGCTGTGCCCTCCAGTGGTTCTCAGCTGCTCCCACCAATTTGATATCATTTGCAAACTTGAAGGACATTCATTCCTAATGTCCAGACCATTAATAATTCTGTTAGAAAGCACTGGCCCTAGATAGCCCCTTGAGAGATGTTGCTAGTAACTGGACTTCATACTGCTGTTCACATTACTTTGATTCAGTGGTTCAGCCAGCTTTGTAATTTATCCATAAATTCATATTTCAGCAATATGTTTAGGAGAACACTCTGTGGTAAACCTTTTTGAAGTCCAGCAATACCCACTGCTGTTCCCTGTCACCTGCTGAGCCAGTCATCTCATCATAGGAGTCTGTGAGGTTGGTCAGGTATGATTTTTCCTTAAGTAAATGCCTGCCAGGTGTTCCAAACCACCTTCTGACATTTTATGTGCTTGGTCATGGCAATGAAGAGACTTTGCTTCATACTATTCCAAGGGATGTAGTTTGGGTTAAAAACCCCTTGTCTTAAAGCTTGGTTTATCATTTCCTTGTTTCTCATCATAGGGGAACTTCCTTCTTCACAGGTGCTACAGCATTTCAAAGCTATGGAGAATGGAATCATAGTGACATTGGTCAGCTGTCTCATCATCCTTGGATGTAGCCCATCTGATCCCATGGACATGTATGTGTATGCCCAGCTTGCTGTAGGGCTCCCTTACTTAATCTTTCAGTCCTGCAGATAATGCTGGGACTCTTCCTGCTAAGCTTGGGAACTGAGGAAGCCTGATGGCACACCCTAGAATTAAAAGCTGAACCAAAGAAGGCAGCTAGGGCCTCGGCTTTCTTTTATGTTCATAGTCACTATTGTGTCTGACTGAATATCAAGACCACATTTTGTGGGTTTTTTTTTATTATTTTAATTTTGCTGGCTGTGTTCCTGCTAAAGTATATTTTGCTGCCCTTCAAATCTCTCCTTATTTTAAACTCTAGGTAAGAAGAGCATTACAAAAAATGCATAGATAGCCCTTTTAATTTTATCTTATCTAAATATAGTAATCTCTAAGTTAGTTTAAGGTAGTCTTTAGTCAATGAAGTGAGATAAGCACCTTTACTCCTTCCATTTTAAGATAGTTATCTACAAGAAAGGGGATAATTTTACCTTGTGGAGCATGTCTCAGTTTACAGCAGACAGAACCAAGATGTATAGCATGTACTTGACATCAAGTTTTTAGATGGCTCAAGTCAATATTAAAATGTTAAGTAAAATTTAAACAGCTAATTTTTGAATTCTGCTCATAATTCAAGTAAAATACATGCTTATGTTCTGTCCTGAGCTGACCTGCTTCTGCAGTGGCATCAGAGGGTAGGGTTTTTGTAGGGTTTTCTATTTGGTATTTCTTGATAATAGTTATGTTGTTATTTTGTTTAATTTACAGGATCATGAAATAAGATTAGTTAAATACAAGAAAATATAATTGGGGCCAAATTCTATTCCTCAGACTTCAAAACTGGCTAATGTATTGAAATACATATTTAAAATTTTTGTTTTGTATAAAATATATTTGAATGCACATTGAATGGCCAACTCTAATATCAGGAAACACTGTCAAAGAAATCATGCTTGTTCTAAGAGTAAAGAGAAACACTGCCAAAATGTTTTTGAACAGTCAATAGGAAGGTTATTTTTAGAGAATTTACAAAGCAAAAAGACTATAAAATGTCATAAGATGCCTTTCAGTGCAGAAAAAAGTTATGTAGGGTTAAGGTGTCTTAAATCTTACCCTCTACTTTTTTACAGAGCTGCTTCATGACCAAGTAAGTTACACAGGGGGAAAGGCTTCTTTAAATTTGAAGAGCAGAGTTCTTTCTACCTAACTTAAAGTGTCTGCATCTTGATTTCCTTTTTCTCTCTGCACACACTGAGCAATGTAATTACAGTTACAGTCTTTGAGGATGGTAGCTTATCAGAACTCTTGAAATCACATTAATATCATAGTATATCTAAAGGAAAATAAAACAGTAGATACATAGTTCTTATTTTTTTCAGATTTACATCTCACTCTTTTTGTGAATGCATGACTCCCTAGGGCTTTTGAGGCAATGTAATTGATGTTTGTAATGATATTATTGTTTATTACAAAAACAGTCATGCACTGTGAGCCTTGCTAGAAGTACAGAGTCATTAGGAACATGGAACATGGCTATTTCCACAGCTTTTATATCTTGGGAGCCCCATTCAGTTAAAATAACCAGGAAACAGATCCTGAGATGAAAACAATGAATTGGTTTGATGCTGAACCTTTGATGATATTGTCTCCATAGGGCTTAAAAATGTGAAGTAGAACATATTTCCAAAAGCCATGACAAGTGGCCGAGGCAGAGGCTCTAGGGAATGACATCCAGTGAATTGTTTCTATCATGACATTAATTTAATGTACAATGCAGTCCACTTTTCTATATATTGAATGCTATGTGATTATATTAGTCTCATTTTCTCCTGGAGCTTCTTTTATTAAGTTGTATAAATCATGTGAGCACAGTAACCATGAGTCACTTACAATTCTGCTTGTTCACAAAATTTGTTACACAGGCTGTATGATCACTTACTGTAGGGGTTATCCTGGACTGGAAATATGTAGTAGAGGTTTTTTTTTCTTTTTCTGTGTTCTGCCTTAAATAGAAAGGCACTTCCTTCATTAGGCTGATGCAAACTTCAAGCTAATGTTTCATGGTCTGTTAAAAGCTTAAGTTTGAGGGAGTCTTAAATGAGGTGCTCTATTCTTCAATCTCTCTGATGCTTTTGCAGAGAAAAATAAGGAAAACTTAAAAGTATTGTGTTAGTGTTTGATATTTTTCCCATCATCTCCCTTCTCCTAAGGGTATTGTTTCAACTTGACTATTCTGATTTAATAACAGCTACATATGCGGCTGTTTGTGTGTCTTTAAGCAGCCAAACCGCTCACGTGCTTCACCTAGACAATTCGAAACTAGGTCTGCTAAGTAAAACATGAAGGGAACTGATAGATTCATAAAATGTATAAATTAAAAGACAGAAGAAAACATCCAGTTTGACAGGCCATAAAGCAAAAGGTGTATTTTAGGGCCAAATTCAGTTACAGTTTGAAGAGCAGCATATGTTTAACCCAGTATTTTTCCTATAATAATTTAGTTTGGAAGGGACTTTACGACATCTCTCATCTGGTCTTCTTCTCAAAGTGTGGTTGCTCTGAGAACAGACCAGGAGGACTGAGTCTTTATCCTGTTGGATCTTGAAAATCTCTGAATATGGAGACTGCATGTACTTTGGAGCAACCTGTTCCAATGCTTAGCTATTCTGATGATAAAATGTGTCTATTCATCTCCATTCCGAATCTTTCTTGTTCAATTCATGTCTAGTGTTTCTTGTCCTCCTGCCATGCATCACTGTTAAGAGCCTGCCTCTACCTTCATGATGACCTCTTCTCAATATTGCAAGCTGCTTTCCCGTTCAAATCTTCTCTTATTTAGCCTGAACAAGTTCGATTCCCTCTCTGTCTGCTCCAGGCCCCCAGCTGTTTTGAGAGTCTTTTTCTTAACTGCTTCGGTTTGTCTTACAAAGGAATTACATTTTACAAAGGAATTCCCAAGACTGGAATACAGTATTCCAGATGTAGTCTAACAGAGGAGGATAATCACTTCCCTTGGTCTTGTGGCTGTGCTCCAGTTAATACAGCCCAGGAAGCTGTTGACCTTCTTTGGTGGCAGGGCATAGTGTTGGCTCATCTTCAGCTTTCTGTCGACAAACACCCCCAGGTGTTTCCAGCAGAGCTGTTACACAGCCAGGCAGGGCCTGTACTATTGCCAGGGCTCCTTCCTTTTCATACCCAGGACATTGTATTTGTCCTCGTCAAGTTTCATGAGGTTCCTGTAAGCTTGCTCATCCCAATTGTCCGGGCAGCTCTGAATGACAGACAGGGCTGCCTTTATATGGATTCCATCTCAGTTTGACATCAGCTGCAAATCTGATGACATTGGATGCCAGCCTTTCCTCCAGGTGATTTATTAAGACATTAAACAACACAGTTCCTGGCCTACTCCACTTCTTATCAAACTCCAGGATTAGGGTGACCTAGTAACCAGTACCAGCTGAGCCCAAATCTCACAGAATCATGGTATCATAGAATGACTAAAGTTCTTGAGGTCACCAACTCCAACCCTTCTGCTCAAGCAGGGCTACCTAGAACTGATTGCCCACATGTTTTTCCAGACTGCTTTTGAACATCTCCAAGGAGGGAGACTGCACAACCTGTCTGGACAATATCTCAGTCACGTCACAGTGAAAAGTGTTTCCTGACATACAGAGGGAACCTCCTAGCCTTCAGTTTGGGCCCGTTGTTTCCAGTCCTGTCACTGGGTCACTGGGTCACTGGGCACCGCTGAAAAGAGCCTTGCTCCATCTTATTTACATCATTCCTTCAAGTACTTGTATGTATGGATGAGATTCTTTGAGTTTTCTCTTCCCTAGTTTAAAAAGTCCCGACTCTCTCAGCCTGTCCTCATTTGAGAGATGTGCTGGTCCTTTAATCATCTTTGTAGCCCTTTGGAAGTCTATCTTCAGTATGTCCATGTCTGTCTTGTATGGGGAAGCCCAGAACTGGGTACGGTACTCTTGGTGTAGCCTTACCAGTGATGAGTAGAGAAAATTAACTTTTGAATTTAGATTTTCTATAAATAATCTGTTGTAATTTTGGTAGCTTGATTTGATCCAGCCTGTTTGAGACTAAATTTGCCTACTTGGAGTTTTCAGTAACTTTATCATGTTTTTGCTGTACTATTGGTTGCTTGATCAAGAAGTATACCATGTGTTATTTTCCACTTTCACGTATGTGAACATCCGAGTCAAACCATAGCAATCTTTCTGATACATTTAGGAGACTTAATTTCTTGGCTCTTTTACCATAGGAAATATTTTCTCATCTTTTAGCTATTTTAATGTATTTCCAATAAATCTCCTCAAATTTTCAGCTTTATTTCTGGGAACTAGGGCAAGAGAACTGGGCACAGAATTACAGTAGACCCATGCCGGGGTGTCTTGCCCAGTTAATACAACCTTTCTACTGCAGGACAATGTATCTTTCTATTGCCACTCTTCAGTGGACCTCACTACTGTGCTTTTTACTTTCGGCTGCAGTGCTCAACTGGGAAATCCTGTTCAGCTGTTAACAGGCCTGAATCTCCAAACATTTTTCTGTAGCCAGTGTTTCTCAGAAGTGAGTCCCCTGCCCTGTGGGTATGTCCTACATTGTTTGGTCCTGTGGGCACTTTGTTTTTCTCTATTACCACACACATGCAGTGACTCCAGATTTGCCAGCTCATTATGCTGTCCTGTACCAGCCTTCTTCATTATTTAGTCCTCTCCTATTGTTTTCTTTTTCTCAGCTTTTATCATTAAATGATTTTATTCTTTGTTCTAAGTAATTTATAATTGTGTTAAGTCCTGAATAGTCAAGAACCAGTGCTTTCCAGGCTTCAGTAGAAATATATCCACTCAGTGATTAGCAGTGTTCATATTTGTCATTTGTCCAGTTTCTACTAAGCTTTATTTTTTGACTACTGTTATCCCTAATTAAAATGCAATGTTGTATTAAATCAATTTCCTTACAGAAAAGTAAATGTAATACTAGTGGCATATGATTTAACAGATAGTTAATAGAAAACACTAAGTTAGTATTTTAAGATGTTTTCCCTAAGCATATGTTGATTGGCAGTAATTTAATTACTATTATTTAATTCCTTATTAATTAAGCCCTATATCATCTGTTCAAACTGCTTTGCCATGTATCAATATCAGACTGACAGGTCTGTTATCCAGGTCATTTTCTTTTTGATTTTAAAGTATTGGCACAACATTAGCCCTCTTTAGAACAGTTGTAAGAATGAGTCCTTTAGTGACAAGGAAATAATTTCTTTTTAAAGTAAATCTTTAAAAAACAGCATATGGGATTAATACAAGAAAACATTGTACAAGAAAGAAGAACGTGCAGAGAAATATTATGAATTGGTAGCATTCACAAACATAGTAATATGCTTCAGAAATTTAAGGAAATAATTGAACAGATGAATAAAGTAATTAATTTTATTAACCTGACCTACAATTCAGCTTGTATTTCAGGAAAGGGGGCAAACAAAATATTTGGAATTAAAAGTCCAGAAACCAGTAAGGCTGCATAGGGAGTGCCTCACTGATTTAGTGAGCAGTTACTCAGAAAGTAGCTCTTTTCAAGTCAGAGAAATTCACATGTCCTCGTGGTTCACAGTCTATTCTCTAGATGAACCTAGTATCATAAATTATAAACACACATCTCTAGTAAAGAGACCCTAGGTAATAAGTATTGGATATTTAAATACTGAATTACATGTTAGTAAAGAAGAAATCTGATATTTGTATTTAATAAAACATCTGATCCTCATGAAACCCTACTCTGTAACTGGTTAATTCAAACTGCCATATATGTGGGCAGAAGCACTTGGAGTGAATCTGGCACAAAAATCATAAACAAAAGGTTTTCCTGTAATAATAAAGTATTGAATTTTAAGGGCACCATCTGGCAGTGATGTAAAGAGATCTATTCTTGGTCGGGATTCATTTATTTTTCTGTACTTAATAACTTCATTAATTATTTGACTAAAGTTATTAAAATACATTGGGAAAACTAGGGTTGGGAAAGAGTTTTTGAAACTTCTAAGGAAAAAAATGCATGCTTCTTTTGGTTGCCCATAATGTAATCAGGAGTTAAAATCTTGGTCTTCCATTGCAATGAGACAGAGCCAGTCACATTCTAGGTTTCATTTCTAGGTCTCAATAGGAGAAGAAATACTGGGAAAAAAATTTTTAGAAAAGACTGTGAAAAAGAAAGATAGCGTTTGAAGACTGCAGGAAACAAATTTTTAGAAAACTTTAAAATGCTTAGTACATTAAATTTGCAGAAGAAATATCTTACAGTTGTATTGGGCAGTCGTGAACTAATTAGAATTGTATCTGTGGCAGTGCCACTGATGGATGAACTGGGAAAGGTGATAAGCACACAGCACACAGACAGTGGTGTTTCCTGTATTATACTCACCTGTCTTCTGACACTCTGCAGTCTTCGTCTTCCTTCATCAGTAGTTGTATTGTTATATTTACATTTGATAAACTTGATGAACTTTGCTTGTATGAAATTCTGTTACTTCTAAAGCTTTGGTCTTCACACTCTTGCCCTGCTGTTGGGTAGAAGAATAACCTTTTTGTGTACTTTAAATCTGCTGTTTGAGTGTTTCATTTGATGCTCTGTGGTTCCTTAAGCGGAGGAATGTTTCCTACTACACTTGCTGATCATGCTTTTGCATACGTCTGTCTTATCACATCTATTCACTTCTTTTGCAACCCTACAGAAGGCTTACAGTTCTTAGGAAGAACTCTGAGAAATAAAAAGGTAAAATTCTTTATTTACTTTGAAAGTAAGGTAAATCAAAAGGCAACAAAATGAAACACAAATTTTGTGGGTATAGAACTGAACATTGTTTCATTTTTAATATACACTTTTAATACAAAACTTCAGAAAAAAGACCTGTTTAATTTATGTGTAGAAAGGTCCTGCACAGCAGGAATGGTCTGCAGTTAAGCAAATTGCAGTGTGTGCCTCTACAATCTACAAAGTGATATGAACAGTGGTATTTATTATAACTTAAAGTTTGAATGTGGTGACACCATAATTTGAAGATGTGTGGAAAATAGTCAAGTTGCAAGATTACATTATCAGAGAAATTGATCTGGTTATGGGTCCCATGGTGGACAATGTAGTATTTTCCCAGCTTTTTGGATGGGGCCAAGTGCCTCCTGGTGTGGGTGTTGTGCAGGGTGGAGTGCCTCAGCACTTCCAGCTGCTTCATTCTCCTAGATAAAGTCCCTCAGATGTCTTACATTCCTTGAAAGCTGAAGAATGGTTGCTGTTGTCATGAATTTATACTTAAGAATGAACTTTTCTTCAGATCTTCTCTTTTCTAACATATTTGGGTTTTGATCAAGTATTTTTAATATGGTTTAATTTAAAATGCTTGTACATTTTCAACAATCAAATATTTCCCATGTTAGATTTCTTTTCCATTTGGACGTTTTTTTTCAGTAGATATAGTTCTCTGACCCTAATTAATAGGCTAGCTTATATTTTTTTTCTTAGTTATGAGAACTGACAAAAACCATTCACCTCATAAGGTAAAGGCCCTTTTCTAGTTACCCTAAGAACAGATGAAGGAGGCAATACAGTAGTGGCTCCTGTGGCTCCTTTGTGGCTCTTCAAAAGCAAAACCTTCATCTTGTTTGCCCTGCCAGTACTTTGCAGATGCTGAGTTGCAAAAATGGGCATACGGGAGCTTAAATAACCCCAAGCTAAACTACAGACTGGAAAATCAGTGTCTCTCAAAGGCACAGGTAAGCTGAGCCTCTTGCTTAGAAATCCTGCAAGTTTTAACATAGGATTTTTATACAAAAATATATTAATTTCAAAGCAAAACATTGAGGAGTCTCTGCCTGGAACATAGAGGAGAATGGATGGCTTTGTGGGATGAAGCAGGAAGAATGGATTCCTTCTCTCACTGGCAGTCATGCCTTCCCAGGCTGTCTTACCTACTCAGCTGAGCTCTCACTGCTTGTCCTGAGAATCGTGTGTAACCTGGGATTCCTGAAAGGCATGCAGTACCTCCTTTGGTCCCTTTAGGCCCACAGAAGTCATTAAAGGTTGCAGCTGGAGCACACAACCCTTTCCTGTGGGAGTTTCCACCTTCCTTTTTCCCATCATCCATCTAAGGACAATGTGAGAATCCTTGAAAAACAATTCTTGCAGAAATCTTAATACTTGTGCTGCTTTTTGTAGAAAGAAATAAGTGGGAATGTTTCCTTGCTGTTTTATTTGATTATAGTAAAAGTGCAGCAGTATTTGCTTTGTGTTATCCTGTGCAAGTGTTTATTAATCTAAATAATGGAACTTCAGTTATCAGAAAATTCTTGTGCCTGCTTAAAGCACTGAAGAAAGTATGAAGTCAGATGCTAATTTTGGAGGAAAGGTCTGGAAAGATTTCTGTCTTACCTTAGCTCAAAAATTGTGAATTTTACTATTAGCTTATTTCCAGAATAGAAAGTATTTACAGAACTATTATATATCCTGTTGAATTGGTATGCAAGTCTGAATTCAGTTTTGTAAAGAAAAGGGATGGTCCTAGCCCTTAAAATCAGATTTTGCATAAGAGTCAGTGTTAAATAACATTAGCATCTGCTTTAAGTTGGATGGTAAGGATGAATAAATAGAGGAAAACTAATGAAATAAACAGTATAGATAAAATAAACACTGGACTTAATTGTTACTCTTGTGCCAGTCATAACATGGAATTTACCAGATGAATATGTTAACAAATTGCAGTTAGTACAACTGTCAGGTGAAATTCTGGAAAGGGATACTCCTTTAGTGCTTTGTTAATGTGGTGCTTTTCCAGTAGAAGTTTCTTCTAATTTCTGTTCCTTAAAAAATGTTTCATCCACTTTCCACATACTGATTCTTGTCTTATGGAATATATTTTTTGTATTTTTCATACTTTTCGCTTAATGGTCTTTGCTATTTTTATGTTTGTGTTTATGCTTTTGATATGGTTTGTTATTTTTTCTGAATTTCCTTTTTCTGAGGTGGCTTTGCTTCTATTTTGAGTTTGGAAAAATGACTTCTTGACCAAGTAACTATTTCTTCATCCTTAAATTGCATCATATATTTTTTCTTGCCCACAGAAGATCTTGCACTTAACCTGGCATTTCCTCACCTCTCGGTCAAAAACTGCCTGATTTTGTAGTGAGAAGGGTACATTAAAACACACAATAATAATAATAATAATAATAAATGTTAATCAAAAAACTGCATGTGTCTTTCTGATTGTGCCAGTGTTGCGGTATTCAATTATGCAATTTTCATTGGCATATTAATCATCTTTTCAACAAACAAGCCAGCGTTAATTAAAGCAAACCATGGATAAAGACATGTTGCCGGATCATCATTCCGTTTATCACAGCGCACAGGCTGGCCGTTAAGTAAATTCCGGACTGTGAGATGAATTTCAATGTTGGCTTCATCTTTTTTGTTGGAGTTTGAATGCAACTCATCTAACAACAACAACAAACTTCAGGCTTCACAAGAGAAAGATGAATTTATTTATAATTAATGGCAAAAGAAGAAAGATAAAGTAGTTGTTTGCTTCTGTGGGGAATTGGAGTATTTCAAACTAAACAATTTTTGAAATTTTTTGTGCCCTCCTCTGCTCCCCTTCTTACCCTACTTAAAGCATGAGAGCCCTGAGAGCAAGGAATAAGTGACCGCTCATCTACTTTTATAAATATAGGTTTCATTTTAACTTCGGAGCAATTAGTAAATTGATTGGCATTAAATATGCAATCTGTGCAGAGAGAATATGAGACAATCTTTTTTACTGATAAATGCATGAAAGAGGTGGGATTGACATACCCTTGTGTCTTTTAAGTGAAAATAGCCAACAATTCTTTGATAAGCAATAGTTGCATGACAATTTTTTCATACACGTCCCATAGAAAAGGCTTCACTTCTGCAAGTGTGTACAATCAAGATCACTTGACTATATTTGTAAGTCTGTTAAAACAAGTATTTGTGGGGTTTTCAAGTGTTTATAAGACCATGAGCTTATGGAGGAAAGCACTGGATGCTGCTATATGAATAGGTACTGCTTAGCATAATAATACTGGTTATTGTGCCTTTTAAGGGTTATTATGAGACAGTTGAGAGAGCAGCTGAAGGTTTAAGGGTTTCATTCTTCATTTTATTTAGTTTTTGTGTTGTTTTATTTGAACAGAAATAGAGTTTAATGCTTCTACTTTGAAAAGTACATGCTTCATCCAACAAAGACCTGGCACTGTCACAGGGGGGCTTGTTTCTGTCCTGAACTCAAGGCTAATGGACTGTCTTCAGCACTATTTATCTTAAGTATTTTAGGCTAGATTCCTTCAAACATGGGTTTACAAAGGTATAGAATGACTTTTCTTTTAACAGAAAAGTTTTTTTAGTCTGCCTGCTATGAAAAATATATGGAAGCACTGGTGGGATAGATGATCATGTCTTAGATCAGCTTAAGAGGATCTTGGACAATAGCAGTTAAAAGTGTACCTTCCTGATATTTTTAAGGAATAGCAAAAATTTTATGGGGTTAAAATGGATTCTGGTTACACTGGCTAGATCATTAAATTGTTTCATAAATGGTTAGAGGTAAATAACAGAACATTAATTCTACTTGAAGTACATGAATGGGGTGGGTATAAGTGCATATGGCATCTCATGGACCCCTGGAGTCTGAACTGAATTCTTGCTCTTCACTCACTTTGACTATGAACTATTTATGGATCCAGCTATAAAAATGTACCTGCCTGTTGAAAGGGGGAGTCTTTGGTTGGATGTGGTACTGGCTGCAGCACAGCACTCACTTGCATTATACTGGTTACAGAAAATTCAGTGTAGGGTGACATATTGATATCTAAGGTAATCAACATAGATTGTCATCTATCTTTAGTATACTAGACCATCAGAGAAAGTTTATGTTTGTGTTGCAGATCCCCATGATTTTGAGGATCTCTCATCACAAGTTTTGTGCTGGGTAATACGCTTAGAAAATGGAAAGTAGAGCTGCATTTTGTATTTTTGGAATCCATGAATCTGGAAAGTTCATTTCAGCATATCATATCAGAAACCTTCCTCATTGCTTTTGAGTATTTTGAGAATGGAAAATTATGGTGGTGGTCAAAGGAATAGTCTAATTCGTGGCAAAATGGGAAAACAGTATAATGCTCGTTTCAGTTTATTGGTGAAGGCCACCAGGCTAAAGTGCCATCTTGCTCTTATTCCTAAGCAGGGTTATAATACATTTTATTATTTACCACATTGCTAACACTGACTAGTAAAGAAACTATTGATGAATGTAGAACTGCTGCAGTTCCTTTGTTTTTTAACAAGAATCCAAAATTAGTTCATCAGCACTGTAATATAAAGAAATCAGCACTCTAATTAGTACTAAAGAAGCGATTTTCATATAGTTGTCACTTATCATTTGTAGTCTTTAATATCCTTATAATTTTTATATAATATTCTGTTCTAGGTCATACATAGCACTTAGAATCTAGTTTGCATGTATAGTTCAGAAGGACTGTCACGTTTGGAAATGCTTCTAGAAATGCCAGCATTACAGCTTTTAAAGGAACTTATGTAAAATTGTGTTGCATAATGTAGTGCATTATTGAATAAAAGTAACCTTTCTCCAATGGATCAAGTATTTGCAGTTTTAGTGTAATGTGAAATTGTTTTGAATATTTCTGATACAACAAGGTAACAAAAATTTGTCCTAAGAATTTTATGTGTGTGTGACAAAAACAGGAGTAGTAGAAATGTCATGTAAATGTGTCACCTGCTCACAGTAGTAATAAACAGGAGAATAAAACATGCTCATTTTTTGGCATAATTCAATAGTTTATTACTTGACAGTGGCAAACAGTGAGTGCTTGTTAGACATCGTCAATTGATTGCAGATGTGTAAATGTATCAGAGCTCTGCACAGAAGAGAATTATTATCTTATTTCTCTGATAATAATTTTGGGGTACAAATAAATACTCTGATTCTCCTCTGCCCCAAATCCTTTGTATATTTGTGCAAACATTAAAATCAGCATAAATAAATGAGTGCAAAATGCAGGTCAATCACATTTGTGTTTCACAGTGCCTTCACATCATTGCATGTGCAAAAGAGTAGCAGCTGTAAGTCAGGTGTGTTCATTTCGCAGAGAAAGCTTGTGCTGTTCTACCTTTTGGATTATTCATTCATACAAAATGCAGGCAGAATATGACACTCGTTTATAATTTTTCATCATTATTTCATCATATTTGTCAGCATAAGGTACTGCACTGATGCAGTTTTGCAGTGTATATTTAAAATACAAGTAAGAATGAGTGAAATGAGAGCTGTCATTTTCCACATATAAACAGGAATTCATCTGTCTCATTGAGAAGGAGTGGTTGTGCTTGGAAGTACTGGGGTCAGTTGAAATTAGTCTCGACAGTTAGTGAGTAAAAAAATTTCTTTTCCCTTGTTCAGACATTCTTTCCAAGGGATGAAAGGTGCCTCCTGTGGGAGCGTTTCCATGCATAATTTCATCCACCTGTCTTGTGTGCAACACAGTGAGTTTGTGAGATCCTTGGGTGATAATATGGCAAGGTTTCATTTTCATAGCAGTGAGTGATTCCTGGCAAATGAAAAGGCAGTGAAATAGCCTTTGGAAAGAAAATAAAACACCAATCCTCAAAACCTTCTCGAGTGTGCAGCATACAAGGCCAGTAAGGGGATGTCACTGCATCAAAGGAGTCTGAGTGTAGGCTTGGAGGGGCAGGACCCACCTCAGTTCAGTTTGGTTGAATATTATGCGGAGCTGGCGACAGCCTTGCAAATATCCCAAAAAAGCAGGACGAATATAAGGGATTCAGGGTGGTGTGAGGGACTAGTTGGAGAAGGTGCTCTGGGCTGACGTGCAGTGCCTTCTGCCTTCCTTTTTCATACATTTAGGAAGATTTCCTGAAGCACCATCGATTTAGGGTCTGACAGTTAAAGCCTGAAGGACAATTTCATACTTGCTGCTATCCTGCCCTACATTCTTTCTGGATTAGTTCAGTAAAATTATATTCTGCTTTCTGGGTCATTTCTGCCTTTGAATATCAGTAACAAATATTCAGGCCTATTTTAAAGTATTCTCGTTTGGGAAATAAGGATGCACATACACCTCTTCTGTAGAAGTTTGAGGCTAAAAGTGCTGTCTTGATCTAGTACTAGTTTATGGTACTGTAATGGTGGGAATTTTTTCTTCATTCTAGAGCTTCAGTAAATTAAAAAGCATAGTACATGTTTTAACCCTCACACCTAGTACATAGATTGGCACTCGAATTAGGCAGCCTGTAGGTCTTTATTCCTTGTGTAAGAAAAGTGATACAAAATGTCTCTAAGGAGTGAGTAATTTTTTTTTCTTTTTAGTAGTGCTGTTTTGGTATCCAGACTATCTTATTAAAAAAAAAAAAAAAGTTTTATTTTCCTGGTATTCACAAGGAGAACTAAAAGGTGGAAATCGTAAAGCAGGCACTAATTTTAAGTTGATTTGTTACTTTGCTTCTTTTGAAGTATTGTACATGTTCAGCTATGAGTATGTGATAGCTTGCATGTACTTACTTTCACCATAATATATAATCATGCTTGATTACTGCTGGGTTGCGTAGCAAATCTTTTCTTTGGTTTGTTGAAGGGCGAGGAAGTGTCTTCATACCCAGAGTAGTCATTGCATTTGTAGGGTAGCACACCACAGCAAAACTATGGACACCTCCAGCACGGCGTCATTAAACAGAGTGTTCTTGTCCCAGTTAAGAGGGATAAGAGTGTGGTGGACTTGAAGTGTATGGAAAGGGGGAGACTGCCAGGACTGCCTTCCCTCTGCAAGCCTGTGGCAGCCATCCTCAGAGCCAGGCTGGAGCGCTCCTGTGGCCTGCTGTGCTCTGAGGGGAGCTGCCATTGGCGGAGGCCCTGCTGGGCTGTCTGGCTGCCATCCTGGGGCAGCACAGCCCGCACAGGAGCCAGGGGAGCCTGGCACCCTTGGGCGCGCTGGTCTGGCCTCTGTGGTACAGGGGCTGCAGAGGAGAAGCAGAAGTGGACGATGGCGCTGCAGGAGAGACACGTCTTCCTAAGGAAGGAAGGCAGGAAGGCAGGCCTGCAATTTGTAGAAGCTGATAAGAGGAGGGAGGCTGGTTTGTCACTGCAGGAGCACCAGTTTACCCATGAGCTGTGCAGACCTCTGAGCTCAGCCGTCACGTCCAGCAGGGAAACATCTCACTGCATGCCGCACAAAATCCCATCGGTAACACAAGAGGCCTTTTTAGGCGCTGCTGGAGCACCAGTCTGACCAGTAACACACAGTTCACTGAATCCCTAATTCCAGTTGGGAAGTTATCTGCTGTCTCTAGCAGTGAAATCCTGACTGATAAGCGAAGAGGCTCATCTGCTGGTAGCAGAGCCTTCAGTTTATCAGTGTCTGACCAGCTCATAAATCAGACTGGTGTCTGTTTTTATTTTGTTTTATCAAAATTTATTTCTATCATTGTAACAGTTAATACTTTAATAAGAGAACTTAGCTGGGAACATTAGGAAGTTAGTTAGAGACATTTTGCAGGCGCTTTTTCCCTTGTCAGTGACAAGGTAAGGTAATCCTATACACAGGCTGCTATTGTGAGATGAGAAACTGGCCTCCTTCACTGCCAGAGACCAGATGCACCTCTCTCTATCCTAATCTGTAAACGACTTAAAGGAGCCTTATCTCGGGGCTCTTCTGCTTCATTTCATGCTTGATTTACTTTAATTTGTCTGATAGGGCACAAGGATTTGGAGACGGCCCATCTTTCTGCAGAAAATGTTCAGATTTTTTTTTCCTTGGCATTGTTGTGTTGGGGGTTTTGACTTTTTTTATGTGGAGGAAATCTTGCTCCAGTGCAGCAAGCTGCTTGAGTGTGTTTAGATTTAAGCTACCCCAGCAGAAAAGAGTTTGTGAAGTGGTATGATTGTGTGATGGGCCACATTTACATTGAAATCACATTATACGATATATCTGGACTCCTGAAGGGAGCAGTGCAGTGGAGCGCTTGTGCCCACAAGATACTTTGAAAGGGCTATATATAGTGGCAACAATTGATACGAGATTTTACAGGAGACTTTATAAATATGTAAATGGGTGTTATCTGATTGGGTTCTTTGGCTACACATCTGTACCTCAAAGGAAGTGGAGCTGTGAGAACTACCAGGAAAACAGTAGTTTGCATTCTAAGTAAGGCTGAGAAATAGAAATGTCTCACAGGTTGACAGCGGGTCAGGGTGGAGGTGCTTTGCATACTTTGGAGGTAAGCCTCTTTGATGTGAAAGCGATCTCTTACTTCCACCAGAAAGGCAGAATTACCATGAACAATTTTCATTTGTTTTATAACATGGCTTAGATCAGGAGCCATTGACCTTTAGCATTCCTTGTTATTTCTTTAAATTGCTTATGTGATATGGTACTGGGGGGAATTGCCTTTACGTTTTTTGCATTTTAAAAAATGTACTTTCAGTGACCCATGGGAGAGAAAATAAAGTCTTTGGTACATTGATCCCTTGATTAGTTATTTCCTAAATGAAAATGGAAATACTGTTAAAGCAGTAATAATGCTATGTCTTAATAGTTGAGAAGTCAATAAATGGCTCCCATGTGCTTCATTAAAGTTCTTAATGAAGCCATTTTTGATAGTTGAACTTTACATTATCTCTGCTTTAGTCAGATACTTTTTAGGGAAAAGGAGGCAGTAATTTGATGGAAAATGGTTTTCTTATTCATTCTAGTAACTACATTGCTAAAATCCTGTGTATCATAATACCTATTTTATAGGGCCATGCAAAACTCATCAATTGTAAATATGGTTATTTATAGCCGTACTTAGAGATTTTTCTTTTTCTGATAGGTCTTGTATTTTATTTTATTTTATGTATTTATGTCATGGCCTAGTCATACCTTTGTAAAATGTAGCATTTTTTCATCAGTGTTCCAATGTTGCTATTTGGAGGATGTTCTAAGTATTTCTCTGTAGCCTCACTTCAGTGGCAGCCTCATCTTTCCTTTACACCCTTATTGCAGCAATTCTCGGCCATTTAATTCCTCCCTCCTCCTCCTTGCACTGAATTACCAGTCTTGACAGAACCCTTCATATTTTGACAGAAGGATTTAGTCTCTGAGATGAACACACCATTCAGCAATGAGCTGAAAAAGGATGTGAAAGGCCTGTGGGCTCCTCTTTTGCCTTTCACGAACTCTTCTACATCCAGCAGAGTGGATGTAGAAAAGAGTGGATTCCATGTAGGATCCCTTACACAATAAATATGAGAAAGGAAATCTGGGTTAGATCTTGTATGTCTTCCTAATGGGGTCTTCGCCATGGTGAAAGTTGTTTTCCTGGATTACTCAGGCAATATTTATTGTGTTATTGTAACTAAGTATAGTACTTACTGTTCAAGTAAGAAATCATAAACACATTGCAGCTATGTATCTTTATTATACAAAACAAACAAAACTGTACTTTCTCCAGTTTTTAAAATAGTTCATGTGCAAACCAGGTAGATTTTCAGACATAAAAAGCATAATGTAAAAAATGAGAATACTAAGATATTTCCTCTGTGACACTGGCCAGCTCCCTGATGCCTAAAATTTGACCTTGGTTTTCCAGTTCCCTATTCTGGGTGTGTATGACCTGGTTTTCACTGGTAAAGGACTTCACTGGTGGATTAGAAATGCATTGGAAGTGAAGTTCTGAAGTCAAGCCCAACCTGAGCTTCACAAAACTGAAAAGCTTTTGGTTAGATTTGATATATTGTTTTTATTAACCATGAAAGAAGGCTAATATTTACCTTCATATGTTAATAAGATCTGATGCTTAGTTCACTTTTATGTTTCCAACATTTTGAAATCTTCTGGTAGAAAACATGGTTAACAGATATATTATTATTAGAACAGTAAATACAGGGTGTGATCCAGCATATGTGCATTCCAGTTGACACTTAGATAAGTATCAAAATGTCCTAATGAAGACAGTGTATTGAAACACACATGTGTAAAGTTCTATTTTAGCAATTTAATTTTAGTAGGTTCATGCTTTTCCCTGACATTTACTTCAGCTGAACATATTTACAGTACTATAAAGGAGAATTCTTTCCATTTCAATTTATGGAGACATTTTTATTTTTTATTATTTTTGCTCCACCTAATAATAATTAAGAAATAAATGAATAGAAATAATAAACAGAAGTAAGAAAATGGTAAAAAAGAATCTCAGAAAAACATGAATTTCATCTAGCAGATGAAAATAACACTTAAAAAAACAGTTCCACAGAGAACAGACTTTTTTTCCCCTCTTTTTATCTCTTTCACAGTGTAGAATATGTTGGAAATTGAAAATAATGTAATGTAAATCAAAATGGTCATTAAACTGGTTTTGAATTCTTTTATCAATAATTCTGTATGGTGCTTCCAATATAATCTCAAGGTCTGAACAGAGTGTGGAGGAGAAGTCTGAAGAAGCTGAATATACATAGTATGTTCTGAGGTAGGTACTCCACATAGACCTCTTGTATAAAACCATCCTTCTCCACTTAGGAGAAGGAATTACTGACACCATTTTAGAGAGGAAGAGACGGATCACTCCCAAAGGTAAATGGCCTATTGATGCTCATTGTGTTGGAAGTTACAAAACAGAAAAGGGGATACTGTTTCTCTGAGGGTTTTTGAGGATATTCTTCATGAAAAATTTTAAACACTGGTTTTACGGTGCTATATTGAATGTACTTTTTTCTTCTGAGTAATGGTTGAGACTCGTATGCATTCTTAGTTAATGTCAGTGGGAAGACCTTTGATCAGTTGGCACAGTTCAGTAGATTTTATTAATAGGTAAGTATTTAAAGTAAGTATGTTGAAAATATCAGCATGAAAGACCAATAGACCTGGCTAACATGAAAACTCTTTAAAAACACAGAAATGGTGAATTAAAATTTTCATCAGATGAAACTAACTTCCCATATAAAATATTTTCCAAGGCTTTTTCTTTGAATCTCTGTCGCTGCTGATATTTATGGTTTCACTAAAATGTTCAGGTAGAGAAATACCTGCCCTCATAAATCATTTGCAGATAATACTGGTTCAGACGCTCTCTGTCCAAATTGATAATGGATATCTGATTCAAAAGAAATGTCTTGTTTCTCAAAAGTTCTGTGGAGGATGCTGGAAGACGGTAAAGCAAAAAAACAAAACAAAACAACAACAAAAAAGTGCCCCAAAACCCAAACAGCAAAAAAAAGAAGAAACAAAAAACCCAGACAATGAAAGCAACCCTATTTTTAACCTTATTTTTAATTTCAGCTTCGTTATTATCTGTTACACTAGTTGGCAGAAGTTGTCAACAGAGTGAACTACATTAGAACTGTTTCATTTGTGGTTTTATAATTCAGACCACTTTCAGAATGTTTAACTCATGTCTTGTGTTTATACTGGCAGATTTTTGCCAAACAGAAATAAAAATGTACTATAAATAATATAATAAAATAATATGACTAAAAAAGCCCCCGAAGTCGCTCAGTTTGGAACATTGTGAACTCTTCCCACTGTACTGTTTTCCTGTTTAACATTGAAAATGCAACTGTATTTTTCTTATGTGCGTATTTTTTTTAATATAACCTACTAAACTATAGAGTTTGAGGGGGAATTTTTGGAGATGACATCTTGCTGATGTCTCTCTTGCTTTTTTACTTGTATTCTTATCCTTTGACTTCATGGATGTAGGATCAGAGATCAAATAAATACAAATGCTTATTTATCACTAAAGAGACTGAGTGTTGAGGAGTTTTTACTGTACCTTATTCATATCCCTGTTTTGAAAGAGATTTGGGCAAAGTTTGGACTTTGTGGTTTTCTTTTATTGCCTTATTTGCTAGTAATTTGGTTTCCAGTGTGACAGCCATACTTCTGAAAAAGCAGTTGGGCAGGGCCATGCCAAGGGGATGAGTAACATCTCAATCCAGGGACTGAGGGAAGAAGAGGGGTGCTGGGAAGGAGGAGTGGAAGCATTGCTTGAATTGCATGTTGTGCCTCTGTAGCACAGGTTGGCCCCTATGGACAACAGTTATGTGGTAAATTCTTAGGACAACCAAAGACAGGTCTAGAATGTGGTCTGATAGCTTTAAATCTTAGTACTTTTGATTTCATTATACAGTCTGTATGTTAAAATTAGAGTTGTTGAAAATCACTTCTGTTGTGATTTAGATACAATGCTTATGTATTTTGCTTTTTTGTCCTCCAGAACCCCAAATCTCTATAGTTTTACATATCTCTCATGTATAACAAATTGCAAGTATGTGTGTTGATTTGCTGGAAACGAGTCATGCACTAAAATCATGCAGATTCCTTTGTGTTCTTGTAACAGCAAAACTGGTATGAGCAGAGATGAAAAAGTGGGTGGAGCTGGCCTTGAATGAGGTGCTCTAAATCTAAGCAAGCTGCATGAAACAGCATTGTCACAAAGCAAAATTGAAAAATACAACAAAAGCAACTTCAGGCTTCAGAAGTGTTTCTGTTGCAGGTAAATGTTGCTTTGCAGTCGAGAGCTTTTAAGTGCCACAGGTCTTATGGAGCTACTGTGGGGTATTTTCAGAAATTTTTGTGTCTCATAGGTATCTGTGACCCAAAACATCCTTGTCACAGAAAGACTTCTAAAACTTTACATTAGTTGGTATTCAAGGATTGACTAACCGATATCAGCCCTTTCTTTCACAGCAAGGACTCTGGCAAAGCAAGATTTTAGGATGATGTAAATCAGCATAATACCATCCTTCTGCCTTTGCTTTGATCTAGCTGTAACTCTGATTTGTACCAGTTGATGATTTAATTCTGTACTCACAAAAATATTGCTCAAGAATAAAGTTGTTGAACTGCAGATCAGTGGTTTAGGGACAAACAGAACCTGACACCATTCAAAGAGAGCAATCATATCCTGCAGTCTTGAATATTAAAAGGCAATAACAAGATAAATAGATGTGTGTATTTCCTAGCAGCATTTTATTCTGTTTTATGTCTGAGTAATTCCTTTCACCTCACTGGACTTTTGATTTGTGTGGGTGAAAATGAGAGGGCCAGTTGTGTCCCTGGTGAAACTGCAGCATATTGAGGGAGTTAAAAACCTACGTTTCCCCCCCCCATACTTGTGCTATTTTATAATTTAAGCATATTCCCCTAATATAAAGTAATTGTCATTTATCAGATTGTCTGCCCAGCACAAGGAAAGTTACTTTTTTTTCAGGGATTAAATATGTAATTGTTTCAGCATTGGCTGAGGGCTCTTACCATTTGTTTAGGTGAATGAGTAACAAATAGAATTTGATTTATAAAACAATATCTCCCTTCATGAAAGATGAAAGAATAATTTCTTTGATGGCAGTCTTGGCAAGCTCTTCCCATTTAAAGTATCTTCCAGGTATTTAGGTGTAATTTTTCACCTCACTGTTTGTTTGTTTTTCATAATAGAAATAGTTTCACCAAGTAATATTAGAAACTTTCTGAAATTATAGAGTGCTATCTTTTTCAACTATCTTTGCAATTATGATACGGAAATATTGCATCAGCAACTTTCTAAACATAGTATGCAGTGGTGACACGAGTTAATTGAACAGTTAGGAGATAATGCAGTATCATTGACACGATTTACTATGTAATTACCATTGTTTCCAGTGGAGTTATCATGTCGCTACCACCTAATATCATATGTTATTTTGTGATAACTGTGAAATTTACTTATCATCCTGTTTTGAGAGACTCTATTGGTCTTAGACCAACCCTTCTCCACCAAAGTTAAATATAAGAGCTGTGTAATAGAGTGGCCTGCCCACCAGCTTTGGAGTGTGGCAATTAAATCATAGGTCTTACAGTAAAGCTGTGAGTTAATATATTGCTACATTCATTCAGAGTCCTGAATGGCTTAACTTCTAAATATCCTTTCTTGCTGCAAGCATCTGTCTGTTTGAATGAGTCTGTCAGTGTTTCTACAACATAAGAAGAAATGCTATGTAATTCAGCAAAACATTTCAAATGTCTTACTTTTAACATTAATATTTTAAAACTTTTTTTGTAGTGGGGAACAAAAATATTTATATTTAATAGCTTACTAGCCCCACCTTACTAGATTTTTTCCTAAATTTCATAATTTAGTTATGATCTGAGATTCTGCAATCATTACCAGGCAGTGATCTGGTTGAAATTTCATCTCAGTGATTTTTGGAAGTTTCCAAAACAATGGGAAGATCAGCAAAAACTTGAAGAACCATGGCTGTCCTTGTTAATTTAAGTAGAAAGTAATAAGAAATTACAAAATAGGAGTAAGCATTCTGTTTTATTTTAATTTGGTTTTGGTTTTTTTTTTTGTGATAATCTCTTTCCAGGTGAGAACTTTGATATACGGTTCAAAATCTGTATCTTTTCTTCTCACTTTTTACATTGCAACTGAAACTTAAGGTGCCAATTAATTCAGGTTCTGTCGTCTCCTCCAGTATTTTGATAAGTATTTACATAAACTTACACCCTGGGTTTGTGCATCTAAAAACTATCTTGAAGCAGTCAGTTGTATTATAATTAGGCTTGTATCAAGGTTTTAATTATTTTTTGTTAGAATTAAATGTGCTGCATTTCAGTGTAAATTATTAACTTTTCATTTTATGTTCCTTTTTGAGTTCTTGTTGCTCACATAATGTGTCTTTTCCTCATTGACTCAGCAACTGCACTAATGTTAACAGTCAAAACAAACCATTTGAGCTCTTAAACACATTGTATGTAGGAGCAGCAGAGTAACCTGAGGGCTCCGGTAAATTCATCTGTCATTTCTGGAAACAAGCTTTTTATTTGTTTTCGTGAAATGAATTAAATTGGCTGTTTGTGTCTGACTCTAACTTTTTTACTACAGAACAAAAAAAATATATAAGTACTAATGAGGGGGTTCTTGAAAATATTGTACCCTGATATCTTTTCTGTTACCTTTTGATGTGGTAACTTAGTTTAATGTACATTTAATTCTACTAAAAGACATTGAGTTCTACTAAACAGACATTGGTTATACTAATTACCACCAGATTTTGACTACAAATATTTTCCCTCTTATTCAACATAAAATAAAAGGATACATTTTTTATTTTCTATTAGATATATCAGTATGGATGTGTTGTGGAATTTTGTCTATGTCTGTAAATACTACTGGAAGTTCCCTCTACTGAGTGCTCTCTAGTACACTGCCGTGGTGCTCATACACAATTGCCTGCTTGAGCACAGGTTTGCTGAATGAACAGTAAATCAACTGAGGTTAGTAGAAGGTTAATATTTTTAAAAAAACCAGAACAAGCAAAAAAACCAACCAAAATAGGGGAGCAAGAATACACAGGCAAGAGTACTAAACATCAGGACAGAGTCAGTGGCACTTTGTAGCTAGTAAGGGAAAATAGTTTAGCAGTTCTGCACTACCATGCTAACCTTTACTTTCCGTGTATATTAGGTAAGAAAAAGCTTTGAGGAGACTGTAGTGCTTTTCTTCCAAAGTGCAGGATTTTCTCTCCACATCAGTTTTAGATGGTATCTGTGATCAAAGGGACATACACTGTTCATATGCTTCCTCTGTACTTCAGAACGAGGGGTGACCTGGAGGGTGTATAAGTGCCCTTGTGTGGTTGCCTGGAAACTTTGGCCCACACAAGTGTCAACTTTCTTTCATGGTTATAAAGGAAGACTGAGCCTCACAGAGAGCTTTAGTCTTGGAGAAAAAAGGTTCTTGTGTGTTTTAAAACAAGTGTCTCACCAGGAGATAATGGTAGAGCAGTGGGTTATAAATGATGTATTTTGTTCACTTCGCCTTGATAATGGCACAAGGGAAAAAAAGTTCATCGCTCTCTTATCAAAATACTGTGACATTTCTCCTTCAACTGTAAAATTTCCTATTACATTCCTCTGCTGCAACAGCAACTAAATTTACTCAATTGTAGAGACTACATAACCTCTCATCAAAAGGTGTCTTTTTTATTTCTTCTTTCCTCCATGCTTATACTTCAGGAGAAGCACCAAGGTTGCTGAAATCACTTTTTACAGTGAAGCAAATTTGCTTTTAAAGAGCTTATACATTAGCTGCTGACTACTATCCAATACCATGCTGGCTCTTTTTCTATCTTGGTCAAAAACAGCACAACATTTTCTGTTGTCGTATCTTTTTACACTGATCACATTTGTTCTTGAAGATGTATTTTAAACGCAGCAAATTAAAAATGAAAGTGACTAATTACTGAAGACCAAAAGCATTGCAAAACCGTTGCACTTCTCTTGAATGATAACCTACTTCCAGTTAGTACAGTTGCTGTTTGAGACAAGAGATGGCATTTTTTGTTCCTCCAAAAAATATCTTTATGTAGGACTTCCAGTTTACAAAAGCGCAGGTCTGTGTGTTCTACACCACTGAAGTTTTGGTTTGCCATATGCCCAAGGTATGGCTCAGAAACTGCACATCTCTGTGCTTTGTAAGGGTGCTGTTCTGTTCCCTCCTCTGGATGTGGCCATGCAAAGGCAGCTGTGCTGTTTGGGGGCTATTTCCTAAATGCCTGCTCAAAGCCAGTTGGAGTAAATGGGAAGTGACATCAGTGGGTTTTGTTATGATTTTGTTTAATACAGAGGAGCAGTATGGTACTACATGTAGTAGGCTGTATTTCATCTGCAGAAGTTGGTGTACAATCACTTATAAAACTATGGGAAACTACTAACACAGGGAACTATTCTGTTTCCATGGCTGTAAGGGTAGACATCATAAAATGAAGTGTGTAAATCCAAAGTATATGTCCATTTATATTTTGACAGATGTTACTGTAATGATACTAAAAAATCAGTAGTGAAATACACAGCTTTGTGAACCAGATTCCCATAGTGGAAATTCAGCTATGCAGCTTTCACTCAATATTTTTCCCACATCAATTTTTAACATGGATATATCAAAGAGTATTACAGAAATGCAGCATATTGGTATAAGTAACTGAAATGTTTACAAAAGTAAATACTGTTGCTAAAATGCAGAGGTAAATCTCAAAATAGAAACACATCTTAGAGAAAATAAAGTTTAGTGTGCATGTAGCCTTGACTGCAGGCAGAAAGATATTTTGTGTCTTCAAACAGAGCAAATATTAAAGAACAGCCATAACACTAATGATGTTTGACTCCTTACAATGGATCCTGCTCAGAGTTACAGTGTTCTCAGAATTAATCTCCAGAGACATCTAGAGGACATGTGACATTCCCTGTAGGACTTGGGGCTGCCTCCTCCAACAACAGACTTCTAATAATGAATGAAAACCCACACATGAATGATGTGCAACTACCCCAATGCAAATTATGATGAGGATAAAATCCAATGGATGTGTAACTGTGTTCTGTACCTGGCATGCAAATGTTTTGTTTCCACCAATTATGATTTCTCTTATATTTCAGAGAAGAGTTTACTACTGACTGAACCATCGTTTGGAAGAATATAAAATTGGACTAATACAGGGATATGAATGTTTTATGATATAGATGATGACTGGATGTGAAATTGGGGATAAGTGAAAGTTCATTTGATGTTACATACTTCTCTTTCATACTCACATGGTAATCTATTGGAAGATATATTGTCTTTAATCATAGTCTTTTGAAACACAGGCTCATGGATGGACTGTTACTGAGATGCATGACATTATTTCCATATTTTTCAAGAGAAGACACAACCATCTGTTGCTATTTAGAAACTGCAAAGGATATTTCTATGAAAACTGTGCTTTTATTAACATTGTGACTCAAGCAAAGCTCTTGGTTCAGAATTTGATGTTGAAACAGTGAGATTACATAGTATTTGAATTTTTATTTGCATTGGAACGGTCAGTGAAAACATTCAGCGTACCCAAGAAATCTCCCATCCCTTTTGCACAAACAGTCTTTGTTTCAAAGGACAAGGGTCAGTGGGGCAGTGTGTTCTCATATTAATCAATAAGTGTATGGTTTATATATTAACCTATAAATGTACGCTGAGATCAGCTGAGAATTTTTGTACACATGGCGTCATGCTAAGCTAAAGAAAAGTAACAAAGACAAGCGGCTGGCCTTAACTGTGCTGGTTTATTGACAGTGCTACAATACAACACAAAAATCTACAAGTAATTTTTGCCTTGAAA
Source organism: Eopsaltria australis (assembly GCA_034509425.1). Classification (NCBI taxonomy): domain Eukaryota; kingdom Metazoa; phylum Chordata; class Aves; order Passeriformes; family Petroicidae; genus Eopsaltria; species Eopsaltria australis. The sequence continues at coordinate 1,260,521 of JAVTVJ010000026.1, forward strand.
GTAATTTTTAAAAGTCTTGAAATTAATTTAAACTTACTGCAAATTGGGCAAAGTAACTTAGTTACTATAGTTTCAAAATTTGATTGTCATCTTCAGGCTAGGTAGTGTGAGGTGCTGGGAAATGAGGCAGAAATCCAAATTGATCACATTCTGGAAGAGTAAAAATGTGAGTCTGAAATGCAAAAGCATTCATTGTGCTTTCTGAAGGCATGATGTAGACAGCAAATGGGAAAACTAGCATCAAAATTCAGAGACTGAGGTAGGTGTATCCGCCCCATATTCGCACTGTGGTATATTTCCTGATTAAAAAGCAATTTCTTGAGGATCTTTGGTTTCTGTTACCGGAATTGAAACGGGAACTGAATCTAAGTAACTGTCACACTTGTGCCAACTCAGTGGCCTTAAACATGTTTTGAGGCTTTGGCAGACAACCCAAAATTTCTAAAACAATAGACAGGATATCAGAATAATATTGGCTTAGCATACTAGTGCATAGCTAAATGAGAAGAGCAGATGTCACCAAGAGGTGAGAGATACTTTTGCACCTTTGCATGAACAGATAGGCCTACACAGAGTAGATGTAAGTTGATCAGTATTTTTTTTATTGCTTTTGGTGATGTTATTTGATTCATGTGATTAAGATACAAAAAAAAGAGTAGTCTGTGGGACAGTCTGACCTGGATCTGGTCAGTCTACCACATATTCTTACCAGGATATCTGGGAACAATATCCATTTGAAATTGTGAGCTATGGGACTCCTTTTGCTAATCTTTTGAAGACTATAGAGACTCCTCACTTATTTGGGGGTCCAACACAAAATGGCAACTTAGAAGTAGAATTTACTTTACTATTTGTCCCAAGAATATGAAAACTATGAGCTCTTTATAAAAAATATTTCTTGCTTTTCATACGAAGGTTTTGAATAGCTTCTTTGCTGTGTTTTACAGAATTTATTTGGTTTGGCTCTTAAATTATTTGTTTTCAGTAGTCTGTAAAAAGTGTACAATGCTACAGAATATACAAAGGACACTTTTATGATGAAGAGATGAAAGGCAGGGAGATGAAAAATCTTGCAAGGGAAAAAGTTGTTTTTTTTCTGAGAGCACTATAAAATTAATGAGTGAATACTAAAAAATATAGAAAATTTAAAAATACATATTATTTATAAAGTTATCTAGAATATTTAGATTTTAGTCAAATATTGATAAACTGGTACACAAAGTTTAATTCTAGAGATGAATTGAGTTTAAATGCTTAGACATGAGTGATGCCAGACAGTCAAAATGTGGTCTGGTGCTATATATATATATAACATTCTCTAAATTACAGTTTATTAAAAGTGTTACTGACAAGCAAGTTGGGTGTTGCCAGAATTGAAGGACATCTGGAAGACTGGGATAAAGTGCATATGAATGAAAATGTTGGAAGGAATTGCAAACATCTTTGAGACAGAAGTCATGTAGAGATAAATAGAAGGAATGACTGTAAAACGGAAAGTGAACTTAAGAAAAACAAAGTAATCCACCTGGAGAGCTTCGAAAGCAAATGTAGAGAAGTTAAACATGCATTTGTTATTTGATTTTGAGATAAGCCAGTCATGATATTTGTTGCTACTTTAGCTGGATACAGTTTTATTAGAATTTTTTTATCTATTTGCTGTCAAGTGGTCATGATTGCTGAATTCCATTTTACCTATATATTACAGCATGAAATTATAATACATTGGATGAAAGGAACAGAAATAAGATCAAAAAAGAATTTCTATTGGATTTTCATGCAGTATGCAATATGTTGATGTACTGAATGCAGGGTCCATGGTAGTGTTTGGGTAATTACAATAACACTTAATTTTAGGGTTTTCTGTTATTGTGGAAACCAAGAGAAAAGTCTGAGGAAGTGAAACTGAAGATTAATGAGAAGAAAGAAGAAAACGAAAAGACCCTTGTGAAAAAGGATTGATAGTCTCTGTAGTGAGAATGAACTTTTTGGTTTTTGGTGTAAAGGAAGGTTTTTTCCTTGTAACACCTAAGGAGGTTTGATAACCAGAGGTGTGTTAGTTTGATAGAACAATACAAAACATTAGACAAGGTGAAAAGATAAGGAATCACTGAAGGGGATGGAGACACACATGGCTTTTACTCCTATATTGCCTGTGTGCACACACTCTTGTGCACCCATGTGCTCCCAGGCAAGAGGAGGGAAAATGTTACTGGGACCCCCAATAAGTTGTTCCTTTTTTTTCCACCCCCCTACATTTTTATTCATATGTAATACAAAACATGAAATGGGGGCAAGGGTAAATAGCCTGTACAACCCTTCTCCTCTCCCCACTTCTCGCCTATCTTCTCCCAATTGTCTTTCAAGTAGATAAGCTAATTTACAACATAATTATTTTCTCTAATTAATATGTGCAGCACAGGAGAACAAAAATCACTTAGTATGGGAAAATTATGGTTTGTTTGGATATGTGAACATGCTATTATGGGTTAGCAAGTTCCATACATTTAACTTCTGTCCATTAGTGTGCTTTAGATTGTGAATTCAGAGGGATTTGACTCAGTCCTTTGACCAGCATTCATTTAGTCAGCCTCTGTATTTCCTTCTACAAGTTATAAGCCTTAAGCCCAGCACACATCTGCATTTAGTGCCTTTAGCAAAGAGATTTAAAGCCTCAAAATATCATTATGTACAAGAGGCATGCAGGGTGGGTGAGATAAAATAATTGGTAGCAACATTTCTCCATTGGTGAGCAAAGGCCAGCACAGCAGTTTAAACCCCAGAGCCCTTGGGCAGAACCCTAGAAAATGTTCTGTTATTAGCAATGCCTTTTGGTAGGTGAATAAATGAACTCCTGAATGGTCTTGGTGTAACTGCTGTGAGTGTAAACATACGTGAAAGGAGAGAAAGCAATCATATAAAAACCATGATGACTGGAATTTGTTGTCATTTCTTCTTTTAAAATATTTCCACACATTGAATGCTACTTTCTTGCACAGTAGAGTGGATCACAGGAAATGCATTATTGATTATGTTATTGTAAATCATTTGCAGGTGAGAGATATTTTGTATTATTACTTGTGCAGAATCCAACAGTCATGAGATAAAAAGCCAAATGGGAATTTCACTTGATGGAACACATCAGATACTCTTCTGTTGTGGGCTGCCAGTAGTGCAGCAGAAATGGCAAAAGGAGAAGGTGTTAGGTAGAAAATTCACAGCAACTGCAGTCTACATTTTTCGAACTGGACAACATGAATCAGGTAATCATTTATCTGTATGTCTATGCACAGTGTCAACATTGTGGGGTTGAATGCAGGTAGTGTAGCCTTCTTACGGATGGGAATTCATCTTTTTCCCTTCTTCTGTTTCACAGACCTGATGCGAGAGAACAGCCAAGGCTTCAAAAGCAGGTGCTGGAGGCTTTCAGGTATGTGGTGTCAAACGCCTGAATCACAAGGCAATGTCTGTGATAGGGGCATTTCAAATGTTTGGGCTGTCTCTAGCTCCCATCACCTTTACTATTGCACTTCATTATAAATTTATGTTTATATAAATCAAAAAAATATAAATAATTTTTTTTAATTATCTCTGCGACTCCTGCAAACATTTTGCTATTATCTTCTGTAAAAACAAAACAAAGCAGAACAAAAAAAAAAAGCAGTGGAACAAAGGGACAAGGACTACTATGGGTAGTTACCCTCATCTTATACATGCTTTTGTATCATTAAAAGGAGTATGATACAGCAATTGGAAGATTATGACTTGTCTTAGCTTCAAGCAGATACTGCCAGGAAAGTGAACAGGCACATGATATACTGAGTCTAATTTATCATACTGTTTTTCCACCTGTAAAGCCTGAAACAGTGAGGTGTTTAGGTTGAAATACTGATCAAATTTGCAGTTTTCTAGAGGGTAGCTTTCAGGTTTTGTGGAATAGAGTAAGAATGAAAGAGCTGTTAAGCTGTCAGTAGCTGTTAAGCTGTTGGCATCCTGAACTCCTAGAGAAAATTAAAACAAGCCAACCACTTTTTCAGCACAAAAAACACAAGCACTTTCCTCCAGAAAATTTTATTTAAAAAGCAACAATAGTATCCTAATTTGGAAAAACATTTTGTAGTTATGAAGTAATTTCAGTAATCTGAAAATCAAAATATAGTTTCAAAAATTTTATTTTTATAAGGTTGAAATGTTCTAGTGTAGTGAATTTTTATGTGTGTTTGAAATTGCCACTCATTTCCTCTATTTTTTTTTCCAGAGTCCACAATTTATCACCCTAACATATTCCAGAGAAAATCACTGCAGAGTAGAACATTTGTCATGGCTTTCTTTTTTTTAGAAGAAGAACAGTAACCTTAAAAACTTGCTTTTGCATATTCAAAAATGCCTTTGAAAACTTTTGTGCAAGGAAGGAAATGCATAAACTGCTGAGAGGGGGCTGAACTGTTGGTGGTAAACATTCTTTAGAAACAGTACAAAATTACACTGAACCATCATGTTGAATGTACCGGGCCTAGCTGCAGAAACCTGCTGAGGTCAATTAAAATCTTGATATTAATTTTCATAGGTTTCAGATTAACCTCATCTTTATTTTGTGGAACTATATTATGATGGATTTATTTTATCCTCAGGCTTACATGCTTCTGTCTTCACACTTATTGTAAAATCTTTCAATAACGCTGGTTTTAATTTGGTGTTCAAGTTGTATTCCTCCTGTGGAAGAAATAAGTGTATAATACAAATAAAAGCCAGGAAATGGTTACCTGAACATGGTGTTCTAAAGAAGAAATGGTTACCTGAAGAAATGTTCTAAAATGCTGGGTTTTGTCTGATGGAAATATTTTATAGTTTGACTCTAAACTATTTAAATAAACATCCTTTGTTAACTAAAAAGTGGTTGGTGTGATAATCTGTAATCTTCTTCTCGAATCATCCATCCTTGTTGATCTTTTTTCTGTTCTGTGCACTATTGCTGATAATCTTGAAAAATTCTGGATCTACACTTCTGAATGCTGTACTCTTTTACGTTCTAAGAAAATACTAACTAGTCTTATCTATGGCACATCATTACACTGCATTATTTTATCCTTGTCATGCATTGGTATAGTTTTAATATTATATAAAATGTGACTAGATTCCAGCATTGATGCAGCTGTATCTGTAAAGCTGCATGGTCCCAAAAACTTGTGAAACTCATTTTTTTTATGATTCCCCATGAATCCACAGTGTAATGAAATGTATCAGTCTGAGGATAAATTATGGATATGGATTTTTTCATAATACATCTGGTAAGATAGCTCTGAATCAAATGAATAAATCAAGACTGTTTTTAGCCCTCCAATTCCATGTGCTTAGATGTGTGTGGCTGATGAAGAGCAGTGTGCCAGGAGCCAGGATGCTCATTGTGCCATCTCCCAGTTGATGCAGTCTGTATCCCTTGAACACTAAAAGGAAAATCACAATGAACCAATCACTCTCTTTCAAGCTCTACCTATGCAGGTTGGTATTAAAGCAGCAGGAAAATGTGTGCCAAAAGTACACCGGAGTACAGTAGTGTCAAACTTGGAGAGAAGAGAGGTATGTGAACAGAGCTTTAGGCAAAAGGGGAACCTTTATGTTGGCCTCTTCAGTTAGAATTCCTCCCATTAAATCAGGCATGTGGACTGGCCATCTGCCCTGGGGGATAATTTAGACAATTTGGAAGACCTAATTCAAAATGTTTGAAGTAATGTCACTGAAAATTGTCTGCTACTAGCATTGCAATATTGTTCTATACAATAATCGTCTGTTTAATCAGATTACAAAAGAAAACATTGACTGCCTGTGTACCTGTGTCCAGAGGAGTTTTTGTAACCCGTTCTTATGTGCATCTATTCCGTCATTCAGATTGTCATGTTATTTTGTAACCATGGAGAAGCAGGGAGGGATGCCTGTTGGTCGAATTTAGATTTCTCCGGCTGAGTGCAAACCAATTTTTGAGAAAAATGAGAAAACATTTCTTAATGTAAATTGTACTGTCACTCCCTTATATCATCAGTGCAAAATGGATTTCTTTCCAGATCATCTGAACTGTATAATTAGCATATTGTTAAAGCATAGGTTTGGATGGGCAGTACTGTATACATTTTCAGTGACTAAAGATAAATACAGCTGCATCAAAGAAACTAATAATTGGTTAAATAATAAAAGTTAATTTTTTTTTAACTGAGGCGTAACAACTTTACCATCATTTTCTCTAAAAATTATTATTTGCAATTTTTTTGATCTACCTGTGTTTTGACTAGGAGTGATTGAAGGTAAATGTAAATAACCATTGCTTCTAAAATGGTATAGCATTTCTGAATGGGTTGAGCCATTTTTGGAAGAGGATAGGATTTCAAGTCTATCATCAGTTCCAGAAATATTGTGTGTGCTTTTGGTGCTGTGCTCCCTATTGACTTAACAAACAATCTCTTTACCATAATTTTCTTATATTGCTCATATTTTCCTACTGTTTTTGGTTTACAAAGGTAGGGATTAATTTGATATAAGTGGTCTGACAATCACAGTGTGCTTTTCGCTGCTATTTTCTGATGATTTATATGCTTTGGACTTCAGAATTATCCATATGCTATATTGCCCAGTAACATTTTAAAAATACAATATGGTTGCTGAGTTTAATTCATTTATCTTGCCTGGGTATTTGGAGCATGTATAAAATGTAACTTCTCCATCATGTCATAAAAAGTTATTGCACTCCTAGGATCATGAATTCAAGAAACATGACATAATAGACTGGCAAATATGGCCTTGTGTCTTCTGATGATGATCCAAATCCACCCACTTATCTTGATCTGCCTATATTGTTAACAACGTGGGTTGTCATACAACAAATTTTTCATTTTAACTGTTCTTTATGTACAGTGCAGTGTAGAATTTACTTTTTATTGCCTTTCAGAGGGAAGTATCATACCTCTCAGTGAAATAATGGTTTTGTCAGACACTGGTATCTTTATTGTGTAGTGCTTTTAAATTCTACACTATTTATACCAAGCTCTCATGGTGTAGGACAGGTGAGATGTGATGCCTCTGTTTCTCCCTGAGAATACTTAAAGCTTTCTGGATAGTGAAGTGTACTGTTGATATGGTAGTTGCGAAGTCTGTGTTGCAGCTTTCAAACAGAATTATTTTGTTCTTCTCAGTACTCTGTGAATATGCAAAATGTAAACAGCCACTGGAAAGGACTGACAAACCTAAAGCTTCTGCTCACAGTCTTCATATTGATTTGCCTGCTTCTTCCTACCATAATTATACTCATTCAAAAGTGTAGACATTGATTTGCTGTTGGAGGTTTTATTTCATTTGTGCATGACAAGGAGGAACTGCAATTTTATTGCATACAGTGCCAGTGTTTAGCTGTTAGGAGTTGTTTAAATGGGTGGTTGTGAAAAAAGTCAAAGAATGATGCATGATTGTAAAACTCTTTGGATCCAAGAATGTAAAAACAGATGACACATTTGTCCTGGAATGGCACTGAAGAGTCAGCTGCTACTCAAATTGAAATTATTTTAATTGGTGTAAATATTTGTAGGAAAATTACAATGAATTAGAAAAGGCATTCTTTGTGTTCTTTGATGGTAGGTAAGAAGGGAGTGAATGGTTTGCTTTCTTGTGTTACCTATAATATTTTGGAACAACTGAACTCAGCATTTCAAAGGGTTTGCTATTTTTTGAGTATATCTAAGAGATAAAAAGCAATATATAAATAAATATTTTCTCACCTACCTAAATTTGTTGATTGTAATAATTTCAAGAGTGAAAGCATGCAATGTTTGAATTTAGATAAATTCCAAAATCAAATTAAACCAAAGACCTTAAATATCAAGTACTATATTTGAAACCAGTCCTGGTTGTCTTTTCTTGTTATTCAGAGAGTATAGGGTCTGAGCTTTGTTTAACTGCTTCAAAAGGTGATATGGAGTACATATCAGAAACATAATCAACCCCCACTTGCAAACCTACTTGCCAGAGACAAAAAAAGATGCAGAATATTTGAAAAGGGCATTCCTTTCAGAATGCCAAGATATGTTATTTTTTTGCTGCATGTATTACAGTATCATGTAGAAGCTGTTGGTTTCTACTGACACAGTTCCTGTTGTCCTAGATACTATACTTTGTAGATTAGGGAAAAAAAGTATGTGTATGTACATATCTATTGATCTATTTATCTGTCATGTATATCTGTGTATCTGTTTTACATTTTTAATATGTATGTCTATATATGCAAACACAGTAACAGTCCCCACTCTGAATTGCATGCAGTTTAAAAAGGCAGGTCAATAAAAGGCGGGAGAAAGGAATTATTTTTACTTCCAGAGTTACAGAGAGATTATGAGTGATACTGGATGTCCCATGGGAGGTAAGCTTAGATCCAATTTACCAAACCCAGATCTTTCAAAGATTATAACTAAAATGTTTGCTGCAAGACTGGCCTTCTCTAAAAGTCTCTAAAATCTTCTTTATTTGATAGTTTCTTGGAACTGTTATTATGATATGCATGAGAAAGTACTTGCAAAGGCTTAAGTTACTTGTTTATAGGAGTTTCTTTGGTACGGGCTTTTGAATTTAATTTCTCTCATTTAAGAAAGTAATTTCCAGTATTTTTATTGGTTGTCAATTGGTTGTCAAGAGGAGAAGACAGCATAAGCATATAGAAAGTACCAAAACATATCATGGCTGTATTTGGCACAGTGGAAGACTTCGTAAGCTGTGTGGATTTATTTACACATACAGTCTCACATACATGTAAGTTAAGGTGCTAATGTTACAACCCAGCCATAAATGTCTTCTTTTTTTCTGTTTTGTATGATGTTATCTTATTGATTTAGAATTCTAACATACTTATGAATGCTTACAAAAAGTGTGAAAAAATGTAAAACTTGTATAGAGCATAGTATGATATTTTCCTTTGAGTATAGTATTATTTTCTCCAATACTTTCATGTTTATTCACTTTAAGCCAGTGTGAAGTTTATGAACATGGAGTTTTCTTTAGTTCCATGATGACCTTAATGCTTCTGCTGTAACTTGAAAGTTTCTAGTTTCAGCTTTGGCTTGACTGGCAGATGATCTGTGATCAATAGGGGGAAGACAGAAAGTTATAAATCAGTCATGTGAAGGAGAGCATATGTGCCTTACTGCTCATGTCTTTTCTGATATTTGCTTCTGGACATGGCTGGAGGCAGTCACTGGGAGCTTAGGTACAGCACAGGACTAAGGAGGAACACTGAGGCCATGGAGGGCAATAGGGGGAGGACAAGTGGCAGCTAAACTGCCCAAGGAAGCTGTGTCCAGACGACAGGAGATGATGGGTAGGAAGCTGGCTTTTATGGAGAGGTACTAGAATATAAAAAAGAGTGGTCCCAGCTCCTGAATGGAACTTCAAGCTTTTTCTGGTGCTGAAAGGCTTCATTTTTTAAACCACTAATTGAAACATTGGTTATGTAAAAGTAGGATTTGTTTGTCTAGATATGCTATTCCTTTTAAGTTAATGCATTGTGTATCTTGTTAATGTACTTTGCTAATTGAGATGAAAACATATGGGGGAAGAAACTGGTAGAATCAAACTGTCTTTCTTCGAGATTCCTTTTACAGCAAATTGTCTGTGCCTATCAAAAAGGAATTGTTAAGTTGAAAAGTATCTATGTACATCAAAGGAATCGTCACAGTTAAAATAGAAATTTTCTCTTTGCATTTATGCATGTGATTTTTTTTAATGGGGAGGTAGAGAGGGGCAGATATTTTTAGGGGAATTTTTATGCTATTACATATGATTTTGTAAAGTGCTGACTTTATTATCAGGGGGATAAAGATTTCAAACTGCATTTTTTTCAATATGATAATTTCATACCTACTTAACCATTTTAACTCTATATATTTAATAATAGGCTATGCTTCTTATAGTCTTACAGTAAGTCACTATTGCAGGATAATAAGAAGCTGTTAAAAACTGACATTAGTATTTTTAAAACATCATAGTATAGGGGCAGTTTTAAGGCTTCAATAACAAAATAATTCTGTATCCCAGATATATTTTGAATTATAATTCTTTAGATCACTCTTGACACTGCCTGTTTTCTGACTATGCTTTGCCAGAAATACTTTCCTATTTCTTCAAAATAATGAGTTTATTTTAAGTATTGTGTGTTCAGAAGAAGTGATTGCAACTGTCAGGGAAAGTTAGGGCTCCTGTCACTAGCACTGGCCTCCTCTGAGACCCTGAGTTTCTTATTTTGGCTGAAATTTCTACTAAGGCCAGGGAGTATGTGGACTTGTTCTCAGTCATGGTTTACAGAGGTAAAGTCTAAGCTGTGGAGAGTCAGTCTCAGGAGGTCATTCTCCAGGAGAAAAACAGTCAATCTACATCCTACTGCCACAGAACACGTGCCAGTTGTGGCTCTTCCTCAGGCTCCCCCAGGCTGCATCTGTCCAAGCAGCAATGGGGTGTTCAAAGCCTGCGCTCGTAAAAGGGAAGGTGGTAAGGCAAAGCAATTTGGGATATGCTTTACACACATGATGTCCCTGAGCCTTACTCATGTGAAGGTCAAGATCATTCCTGTATAGAGGGCTTCCACAAGACCAGTATTCTACTTAAGTCTTATGTAAGCCTCAGAGTAGGATTTAGGCAGTGCACAGGACTTGTGCTCAATCTCTGTTCAAGGGTTTATTTCACTCAAAGTTACAAGTCTGCCGTATAAGTGAGCATCGCTCTTTATATCAGCTTCAAAGTCTCGGCTATGCTAAGATGTGAAAGCAGTGTGATAGTCCAGGCTGAGGCACTGAAGGGTACTCTGGTCCATGTCCAAAACCAGCAGTCAGTTCCTGTCTGGCACTGTGTTAAAAAGCTCTGTTGGTCACTGCTGGTACTTGATCACAGAAGATGTAGATAAGCACGTAACTCGTGAGTGCCAGAGCAGTGCAGAGCTATGTGTCTGTTATGCATGGCCATCCTCAGCAAGTGCAAAGGAATTATTAATTTGAATCTTGATATTGTACATTATAGTTATACTACATTTATCTCTATTTATAATAATGTTGCTTTTCATATAAATTGTATTTATAATGGATGTGACTATATATTGCATGCATGCAGTGGAGCATAGCATTCAATCTCCCTTTGTCCCTGTCTCCCTCTCACTTTCCTGATCTCAACAATAACTAGATCTTTTGGATGCTTACACTAAATAATGATAAATTTGAGTATTTATTGAGGTTTTTGTCTTTTTCGCGGTACTCTCAGAATTTTGTTGGAAACATTGAAATGAAATAGGAAAATCATATTAAAGCCTCTGCTTCCAAGACATTTGGACAGTTTGGCTCATATACTTTTAGCTAGATATTGGTGTCTAAGCAGTGGCTTCATAGCTCTGAGCATGCATATCTGATAGAAAGCAAATAACTTATCTGCTGTTACACAAATGAGAGATGAAAATAGATCCTTCTATCTCTAAGCATAAGTGCTGTAAACTGAGAAGACACCACAGATACGGTCACAGATGATCTCATTGCTTTGCATTTAGAGTTAAAAAGAATACTTTTCAAAACATTTTTGCTCATGTAGTATATTTCATTATATCAATATTAATACAGAAGTCCTCATACTAAGAAGTTAACTTCAGTAGCTTTTTAAATGCAATGGAAACACAGGCTGCATTGCCTTTTTTCATTTTTCCAAGTAAAAAAGAAACTCAGCAATATTGGGTAAACATGCAAATGTCTGTGATTTTTTTTATATAAATATCATGCATACTTGTGTAAATAATACTGTAAAAAAATGAGTATCTTCCAGCTAAAAGGATTCCAAAAAGTCCTAGGGAAAGATTGGTGTAGGTGATGGTGAAATGTTTCATTTTCTCCCATGTAGAATAGCATCTATTTCAGAAAAGACTTTGGTCTGAGTTATGTAAGCTGTATTTTCAGTTGTGTCCACTTCCTATTGTTTTACATGCAATGCTCCATATACCTGTAAGTGTACTTCAGCTATATGAAGCAAAGAAAAAGCAGACAGACTTGGAACTGAAATGTTTTTGCATATATCGGGGAGAATCTGCACACAAAGGGACATTTATCAGGGGCTACTGTTCCTCTGCTGAGAGAGGGAGCGTACCCAGGAGTATCCAGAAACAGATGATGATCTTATCAAGAAAACCTTCTTCAGTAATATCGTCAGCCTGCTCTTGCTAAGTCTGGCATTTCAGTATCCTGTGTATTTGTGATGGAGAGAAAGGGAGCAAAGCTGTGCAAGCTACAAGCAGCTGGGATGAAGAACCTGCTCAGCCTACTGGGTCTGTGCAATGTTATGCTATAATTGGGAATCATGTTTGCCACTATGGACTGGCCATGTGAGAACGCAGTTTACAGTATTCCTCTCATAGAGAACTGCAGGGAGGGCTCTTCAGCTACACTGGTTGTCTGTGGGGATTTTTTTTTCTGTATTTTTTCAAGTACTTCTACTCCAAGTTTACCACAACACATAGAGGGAGTAATAAACCTCTTTAACTATGCAAAGATGGAAAATTATTGAGAAAAACAAACAAACAAAAAAAGCCACCAAAAAAAATTTCTTTTCTTCTTGTATGAGATACTGCGTTAGAAAACGGGTAAATTGTCCTTGTAGTTAGTAGACTTGAAAACTAAAGATCTTTTCTTCTTATTTCAGTTCAGGATCAGGATTTTGCCATGATGGCTGGATTTGTTTTGCCTCTGTCTTTGGACTAGATCACATTAGACAGTATTTGCTATATTATGTGGAGCTTGACTCTGAAGCAAGTGAACAAACCTTTGGCATTGTTAGCATATCTTGAGTAAATATATTTTTCTTTCTACTTCTGTCTCTTTTTTTTTCTTTGAGCATGTTTCTCTAAGTTCAGTGAAGCAGCCCAAATAAAGGAAAAGTCTATAGAGCTGTGTTAAAATCTAAAAAACTAATAAAATTCTAGTAGCTATGTTCATTAGGTACTCCCTCCTCTCTGGCTTCCAGGGAAAAACTAGTACTTTTTGTAATAGATCATCTTAAGCCTTAAAAATTGTTTTGATGGCATAAGTGATGAAAAATTATTATTTAGTTTGCCATTTCCTTTTCTTTAGTAGCTGCTCAATTTATGTGCTGTTAACATTTGTTCAATTAATTGCCCTCCCTTCCAGTTCCCCCCAAATGTAGAAATTGCATTGCTGTTTCAAATTGGTGCAGATTGTGTTCACAACCATTGATCTGTGTTTTATAATCTGGGATGTGATCCTGTATTCCTACTAAATTCTGGAGATGACAGGAGTGTGTGGTACTGTTGGAAGGTAACTTTTTTTCTGTATTTATTTTATGTGAGTAACTGAATACAAATAGAGCACTAAAAATCCCAAATACATCTACTAACAGAGAATTTTTGAATTGGAAGTGTCAGTCACTTCTTTTGAAACTATAGTATCTGAAAACTATGCTTGTGCTGCAAGACATAGTGCTCCTCTGCATCAATGAAGTTAGCTCTGCATTTCAGTTGTAAATCTGAAGCAGTTTATGTACCCATACCTTATGTCACATCAACCAGTCAGTGTTGTGGGCATAGCTGAAACCTGGTGTAAACTAAATAACCAATACTGAAACTTTTTCTCAAAAAAGTTTTATGGTGCACATGGTATCTGGCTACTTGGATGTAGAGAATGGGTTTGACCAAATGTCAGGTGGAATCACATCACAGTGGGTGCAGTGTAGACACACTTCAGTTGTTCAGTTTAGCCAGGATTCAGCTGAGCGATGAGATATTAGAAAAAGTATGCTTTATTTTAGTGGTTTAGCTTACGAATTAAGCACTGTAATAACACAGATGCTTTGGCTAAAAAAGAATAGTAGTGTTTACATTCTTATTCTAAATAAGTATTCATGCACTTCTCTTGTGTTTCAGATTTGGAGATACATGTTTCTCTCTCTGGCAAGTTTTCTGCATCCCAGTTTTCTTGAGTATCTTATGATCCTCTTTTTCCAGGTGCTGTCTTTGTGTCCTGATCAGACCCAGCTTGGGTCTTCAAATGGCTGTTTCCCTAGACTTCTCTCTCTTGCTTTGTTTCTCAAATTTATTTCTACCCCCTCTCCCTCCCCCTATTCCCCCTCCACCCCCGCCCCCCATCCTTCTGTGGTCTTTTTGTCTCTTTGCCTAGGCTTTCCCTATCCTACTTTCACAGTATTACTTCCTTCCCTTTATTGCCTAATGTAGGACAGTGCTGTTGCAGATAAGGATAGCACCTGCACTCTCTGCCATTTGCAGTACTAGCAGCAGGTAGAAGAGATAAAGAAACTCTGCTTCTGACTTTCAGGGCTCTAAAGAAAGGGAGGGAGCAGCAAGTTTTTTGTTATAGAAAACAGAGAAGCCTTTTCATTTGTCATCCTTACCTAGAGTGCAGAGCTGCCCTATGGGAGCATTGTCAAGATGCAGCAACGTTAGGCAGCTGAGTTAGGAATGTAGCAGCTTGTGGCAGCTTCCCCTGTTTGGTGTTTGCTATCTAGACCTGCTTCCAAGCATAAGCAAAGGAGATGAGTAGGTTAGAACCATAAGTACCTGTGGTCTATTCTTGTGTCTACTTCCCTCGTGGCTAAGAGGTTTGGTAAAACTCTATTCCTTAAATGGGATGTATACAGGAAGGATCAGGGCTGGGGGAAGGAGTTGCTGGTGGGTGGCAATAAATTCAGAAAAGAAGTAAGGCTGTAATGTTCAGAAGTCCTCCACCACCTCAGTGGCAGCAGAATAGCAACCCTCCCTCCAGGGTGACTCCAATCCAGAGCTGTTTTCTCAGTTTTCAGTCCTGAATCTGTTCCTCCTTCTATCTTTCTTGTCCTAACACAAAGGCAAAATTAAGTTTAGCCTTTGCTTATGGCGGAACTTCAGAACAGTGAGAGGTTTTATTGTTTAATATTATTTATTTTTTCATGCTCGTGAATATATTGCTTGTTAAGTAAACAGTTCTTTCCACTTTTCTCTAAGGAAACCTTTCCCAAACCAGTTGGCGTTGGACAGCTGAAATTGGCTTATCTAGAGGAGACTCCCCTGGAGGTTTCCTCCTAAAATTTGCCCTAAACCAGGACAGCAACCTAAATAACCTCTGTGTTTGTCAAGACCCCTGAAAATGCCATTCTCATAGCAAAGCTATGAAATCTACCGTCAAAGATTGACTGTAATTTAGTGCATTATTGTTTGGACTCAGTGTGAATTTGTCTCATATGCATGTGTCTTTCTAGTAAGATAGCTGCAATTTTTGTATCCCACAGTAGACTTGTAGTGCTGTAAAACAGACTGTACCCTGACACTGCCCAGGTGTTCTCACTCTGGAGTCAGCACACTGACTGCAGAATGGGTATTGTCCATTGTAGGAATTAGGTAACATGATTTATTAAATCCCTGACAAACACTGTAATGTGAGATGCTTTGCCATTTTCAGGGATTTTTAAATTGGAGGTGGTGAGACACTGGCACAGGTTGCCCGAAGAGGTGATAGATGTCCCATCCCTACAATCATTCAAAGTCAGGTTGAACAGGGCTCTGAATGACCTGATTTAATCGAAGATGTCCCTGCTCTGTGAAGGAAGGTAGGACTAGATTACCTTAAAGGGTCCCTTCCAGCCAAAACTATTCTATGTTTCTATGAATTGTCTATTATCCAACATTCTTCTACAATAGCAGAGGCAAACATCTAGTCAGTGCTGGAAGAGGATTTGTTCATTCATTCATTCATTCATTCGTTCCTTCATCATGAAGTACCATAGCACAGTGTATTTTTGTTTACTGCCTCAGAGTCACAGTTACTTGTTTCAGGGTTTTGGACTATTGAATGAGTCCTGTGGAAAGGGAATGTTACTGTTTTACCATTTCCATTATGTTATCTTTTCCAGTGCAATTATCAGCTAATTCAAAGCTCTTTGTGTTAAGCTAATAGCTTTTGACTCTCTGCTGTCAGCCACTCCTCTTTGTGCACTTTTCATACTGCTTACCCATTCCCCTACCACTTACCTATGAAGAACATTTATTTTTTCTCTGAGTAGAGGCTCATCATAGGCAAATCATTAAATGGAACATCAAAAAGATCCCATCTGTTAGAGTTGCATATGGGTAAGATCACAATTATCGAAAGCCTCTTTTTTTTCCCTTATGCTTATCCGTACAATAAATGTAGTTGTCAGCAGGATAAGTTCACGCATCGGATAAGGTCACAATTTCATTTAGTGACAACTTCCAACAGCGTGAACTTACAAGGTTCGATTTATTAAAGAGTCAGAAGGGATAAGATCACTGCATGGCCAGCCTGATTTATCAGGGTTTGACTGGAGTACTTGAATAGAGAATGTCGTATTTCAAGTTTATGTTCAAAACTGTAGTTTAGTGTGTGTTATGTCTCAGAGACTTGAAAATTGAGGGAGGAGAATTTACAGGAAGTATCTCAATAATGCAGTTTATGTCTGTCAAACAAGAGTGTAAACACTGAATATTGGAGCTACCTTATTAAGAATCACAGAAGTGGAAATGGGATAGTTCTCCACTATCAGTGAATTGCTGTGTGCAGACGTACACATATCAGTTTGTTATAATGGAAGCAATCACCAGCCAGATATTAATTGCAGATTCTTCCTGTGCATATAGGATGGCAGGCAGATACTGGGTTCTGAGTTGGGCAGCAGTTAAGAACTTCTAAGAGTGTTTTTAACTAGCTTGCAAGGACTTCAGAGCAGTCCTTGTTTGAAACTACAACATACACAATTTCTCTGCCGTGCAAAAATACTCATTAGAGAGCCAGGTGGCTATGGATGGGAAATATGCAAAGAAGGAGCCATTTGCTAGTGCAAATTGGTAGAGCCCCATGATATCAAATAACCAGTCTCAAATTATAGCAGAGGAAGAGCTTGCTCATTGTTTTGAACCGACTCCACTTAGAAAGCCATTTTCAATGTGAAGAAACCCCAAAACAACTACTTCCCAAAGCTATCAGTGACTTGCTTAGAAGTGTTAAATGCATATGAATCTGTGTACAGTTATTTCTGGAGTTCAGGCTGTTCATCATTCCCCTTCTGATATATACTCCTTTGTTTCTTACTCCAGAATGTTGGTAGATGAATGAAAGCCAGTGTTACTTTGATTCAGAAATGCTATATATAGTTGAATTTTTCTGGTAGCCAGACTGTGGTCAAATCCTGTTAAGGGCCAAAAACTCTTTTTGGATTCCGGTGTACCCTGTGTTTTGTGGAGAATTTTTTAAAATTATCCTTATTGTGCTGTAAAAGAATACAAAGCTAAACTGACCTCTCTGCCTTCTGTTTTATAAAAGCCCTGTGTGGCATGCCTGAAACAATATATGCATGTATGAAAAGAATCCTAAATTGAGTCCTTCATTCTGGTTTTCTATCCACCAAGGTGGCCTAATATCTTAAAAGCCATGGGATGTTTTGTAGCTGTACTAGTGAGTCATGACTTGAGGCTTCTTTTACAGTGCAGCTATCATAAGTCTTTGAGTAATCACAGACTTTAAAAGTATGCTACATCAACAAGATAAGAGAAACAGCCCACAGCACTAACAGCATTATCTTTTACCAAAATTGATTAGCCCATACTATGTGTCTCAAATATTTTGTATAAACTTACTCAGCAAGCTGGAAATAAGTGTGTTCCTGAAGAACAAGCTGGGGAAAAAAAAACAAAGCAGAAACACTTGCTCCATAGCAAGTAAAGGGCAAGTAAATATCACTAAATGGAATGTCTCTTAAGTAATTTTTTTACCTTACAAAAACCAAAAGCAGATCATCTCTTTCTCTGTATTTCTTAGTGCTGCTTCTTTTATACTTCTTGCTGTCCTTTTCAGTCGAAGAGCTGACAAGTTTAGGATGAAAAGAGTAAAACTGCTTCTCTCCTTCACGTGGAAATTATGAGTATATCACATATTTTATTCCAGGGGTAGGAAGAAGTTCTATTATAATTTTCTGTTGTGTGAAGGAAGGTTATATTCAGTACTGAGATGGTCTCTTGCGATTGCTGATCACTAGAAGGGCCTAAGTGTTCGGCACAGAATTTTCTGCTTCCTTTGGGTTTGAGCATGGATTAAAGAAAGCTGGAGCAGTTTTTTGTCCTTTCTTTTCTTTTCTCCCCACATGTTGGAATTTCCATGGACAAGTATGTGTGAAGATTCAGTACCAGCTGAGTCTTTACATTTCTTACTGTGAGTGATGATACAGCAATAAAGTCTTAGATCCTCTTCCTTCTCCTGATGTAATCTGTGAAGATTCTGAGCAGTTGTGCAGGGGATGGTAGCTGTAGAGAGCACTTCAGATTTACATCTGAACTTCCTCTGAGGCTGAAGGGGAAAATCTTGTCTTCCTGACACATTTTTCAAACTCTTAATTAAGAGTCACAGGGTGAGGTTCTCATTTTCCAGCAAACACCCTTGAAGTCTCACATTGCTTAGGGCCACAGGTATTTCACTTAAACCAGCATCCATGTGGAAAGTCAGCAGTGAGCAGGGGACCACCCCAGTTACATGAAGTGGGAGTCTGAGTCCTTGTGTGCTGCAGTTGTGGTACCATTCACCAAATAGGAAATTTCAGAGGAGAAAAATCTTGTAAAAAATGCAGAAAAGTTGCAGGCAGTCTTAATTTTTTCCTTTAAAAAGCAAAGATTTTCAGCTGGAAAAAAATCTTCACCAAGGACTGAATTGTAATGTTCTACACTTTGTATAAGCACAGCCAAATTGTCTGGTTTTGCCAAAATATGGAAGCAGATTGTCTTTCCCAGATCTGACATTCACCCATAGCATTAAAATGGCTGCTGGTCATGGTGACAAGAGAGAAATGTATCTTTTTTGGAGAACTGCAATGAAGAGGAGCAGAAAGGTTTTGCAGCAAATAATTTTGTTACCCTCTTTGCATTCTACTCCTCTTTCATGGTGTTCGAAGTGGATGGGGAAACAAAACAGTTTCAGTACAATTCAGCATGATGTTACCCCATTGACAGTACATTTCAGAGTATTCATATGTATTGAATATTGCCTGAACTACATCTTGGAACTGTAACAAAAGAGAATAAGAGAGAGAATCCATAGTAACTTACTAATTTTCATCAGAAGGGAAAAATTATATTCAGAAAAAAAAAGCTTGTTCTTACGCTTGCCTCAGTTCTGAACTATTTATCAGTATAAGATTCATGTTATTAATTTTATTTAAAATATAAAGTGTAATGATATGTACCTTAAAACTTTGGTAGCTTTTTGGATATCACTGGTTGATCTGCCCTAAGTTTGTCGTTCTTAATCCATTAAAAGACAGGCCTGCTTGTAAATCCACAGGTACAGATAAGGAGTCACTGTTTGACTGTGTCTGAACCCTTTTCAAATGAAAAATGTCAGTGGCAGAAAGGGAGGCTGAATTATTTTTTAAAAGGGTTTTCAAAGATTCTCATGATTCCTCTGGTATCAGTTAAATGTGACATGTCCATAGACATGGCTGTTTTTTAGTGTGTAAAAGCAAGCAAATGCTGCAGTTTTCATCTCTATGTAGAGAGAAAATGCTGCAGTATGGCTAAATGATAAACATGTTACTTTGCAATTTCTCTCTTCCATAATTAACATATAAAGAGATTTTTAAAGCTAATACAATTTGTAACAATGTGACTGTGAGAAGAAAAAAATGCTTTTATGGTTGTTTGGTTTTGGGGTTTTTTTTCTGTTTGGATGCATATATGTCGCATGTGTAAATTAGATATAATTAATCCATAAGCTTTCCTGCTCACACAGTGCCTTTTAAAATGTCATAGCACTGTCATGATGAGGACTCACCCGCTTACAGAGAAGCTTTTGTAAACTGATACAGCTCTATTTCCTAGATTTGTTCCAGTTTGCAGGAAGGATCTGATGCACGATTTTACGTAGAGTAGTTTTGTAATCTGCAACACTCAGAGGTGAAATTTAGATTTCTGTGCTTGAAAATGGAAGCTGGAGCCAAGTCTCCTCTTTGGAAGATGGTCAAGATTAACCCCTGTGGACAAGGAAAAGCTTTGCAGCCTGACTGCAATGTAAATCCAGGCATCCAGGGGAACGTTTAACTCAGGGAAGTCTGTGGAGGCTGCCTGTGAGCCAGGAGGAGTTACTCACTTCCTTCAGCCCAAGGTTCATTTCACAACAACCACCAGTTCTAAATCTGGGACAAATTGACTCCTTGCACAGTTGGACTTTACTCTGTTTATGGAAAAGCACCATCCTTATTTGGGGTGGAGTTGTTAAGACGTGCTGATGCAAAAGGCAGGAATCCCTATTGCATCTGCTTGGTATGGAAAGGGAGGAAGGGGCTCTAGCAGCCATGGAAAACAGATCATGAAAAATCATGGCTACAGCAAAGTTGAGATGAGCTCTGCTGAACAACAGATTTTTTGTCTACCTTCAGGAAGGACAAAGCTTGGAATTATAAGAGCATGGAAAAAAGCAGTCAAACATCTAACAGGAAAAGCACAGATCAGCCTGTCATTGTTCCATCCTATCTCTATGAAAGTCTGAAACCAGAATTTATTTAGAAAATAGTGTTAGAAATTGTGTATATAAATATAATTGTTGCTTTATTTTTAAATGAAATATTTGTTCATAAAAAATAGGCTTAGTGAAATGGCTGCTTTCAAAGAAGAGTTGTCCAGACCATTTTTTTAATCTTGAAATGAAGTAAAAAATACGGGGGGGGAGAAGGTGGTGACTGAATTTTATTTTTCCCTCCATGGGAATGATCAGTTGTCTTATTCTTTCTCTTAACTGGAAAATCCAGAAAAGTTAAGGTGAGCTGAAGCAAAAATTTCTCTCTTAAGTGTTAATTTTGAAGTCTTTATTTTTTAAAAAATAAAAATTATCATGCACTAAAAATCATTATGCACTAAAAAAATCATTATACAGTCTCCCCATTGCTTTTACTTGTTTTGTCTTATAACATTAACCTAACAATTAAAATTATTTTTTGTCTAATTCTGAAATGTTACTGCCTGTCAAAATCTCACTCGGTTCAAAATTCTTTTTGTAATTGCAGTAAATGCTTTTAGTAGTATCTTGGAGGTGTTGTGAACTTTTTATAGCTATATGGTGTGTTTCTCAAATTTTTAGTTGCTGCATGCTCCCAAATGTGATCTTGTACAGCAAAATGCATCAAGGAGGTTAATGCACCAGGTGTGGCTGCTATTGGACTCTCTCTTTTCAGCTGTAATTTCCCCCATCCTCAGCACTTCTTAAGAACTTTTATGGAATGCTATTCTGAATAAAATTGCTTTCAAACTCTAATGTGTGTGAAAAGATGCAAGAAAGGAATGGGACTTTCTAAACCAAATTTGAATATAATTATAAGGGAAAAAGGTTTGTTTTTCTTTTGCGGGATGACAAGATCAGTTGTTTTTCAGACAAGCATAATTAATTCTCATTATATTGGCCCTCAGAACATTGTGCGTATAAAACCAGCACAAAGGCAGAGGTGGTTGTTGTCAAGGCATGAGTGAAAGTACTCTCAACACTGCTTGTTTTCTTTGTTTGCAGGAGAGTTGGAGGTGGTCCAGAAAGACGGGGAGCGCAAGATTCAGAGCCGGCAGCAGCTTCCGGTTGGAACAACATGGGGGCCTTTCACTGGGAAGATGGATCTGAATAATAACACCTTGGTATGTAGATGCTCCGAGACACTTCCCTTTGTTATATTGTGTGTCGTTCTTCAGGGAATAGCCTGAATTGCTCCTCAGATGAAGCGTTTGAAAACAGGCATTGTTAGCTTTAACGGACAGTGGTATTTGGCTCTTTTCCAATTTGTTCATCTATGGCAACCATCCACATGAAGTTATTTGGAGCACAGGTTAATAGTGTTTAACTTGTTCCTTTACTGAAGGGAAATGTCACTTCCTTGTTTGCTGAACCAAGGTGTTGTGTTTCAGTAGTAATATCCGATTATTTTTACTGGCTTTTGAAATTTTTCATAGTATTAATTGCTGAACACAATTTATATTAAAGAAAGTTATCAAAAATAAATGACTACATTATTTTAGGATAAAATTACTTAAATTTGCCTTAATGTAATTAAACATAGCAAAATTTTCCATCAAATTTACATTTTTTGAAAAGCATCAAAAGACACCTGTCACATTATATATTCATAATTAGCCTCATTTTTTATTCTGATTGCAGAAAGTATGTGGACCATTTTACTTAAAAGTAATGCTTTGCTGATCTCACTTCAGTGCACTGAAAATCATGTAATTTCCAGGTCTTCATTTCATCTTTGTTTGTGTTGGTTTTAAGTCTGAGTTTCAATATTGTTTGTGTATAGTTCAGATTAATTTTCTGAAAATATCAGGAAGGAAACAACTAATATGTCTAGAAGGGTTTAAACAGTCTTGGAACATGCACTGCCCTGTGGGATACTTCTGAAGAACCATTATCTGCAGCTGGATCACTGTTTGCTGTTACAGACTTTGCATTGAATGTATTTAGCATAAAGAACCGTGGGATGGTTTCACAGGAGGGGATTGCAGGCTTTTGGGGTGCACACATCTGTGCTGCAAATGGAGAAACTGAGCTTCCCAGTGTTCACCAGCTCTGGGTGTTGTCCTGTGCTTGGGTCACCTGGAGAAAGTGAGGAGCATTGAGTTGCTGATGTATCATCTGGGACAGTGGGAGAGAGGGGTTATGTGGACAGGGAAGAAAATGGATGAAATTTATTTTCTTCAACTCCTCCCTGGAGAACCTATGCCTGTATAATGGAGTTCTCGTTGTAAGAATTGCTGGATAGGATGAATGTTACTTTCTGTAAATATGCATATTAAAATTTGAGTGAAGCATTATTCTGTTATGAGTACATAGTATAGTATAGTATACATATAGGACATAGTGGACATTTAAAATCTTAATATTTTGTACTCTCCAGCATAATTTATTAATCAATAAAAATGTTACAGAAAGTGTCATGGAAACTGTCTTAAGTTTCCAAGAGTTCAGTATTCCCAATCCAGATCAGATTTCCCATTCAGGCACCTGAATAAAGAATAGATTTTCAAAAGTACTGCACAGTCAAAGCGCCTTATTGTTAAAAAGGAAAAACTGGAAAATTTGAGCTTGTCTCATTTTCTCCATCCATTTAGTTTTTATTTCTTCATCTATTTTATTATTGGCCTATCATCATTCTCAAAATGTTTTTCATAAAAAGTCATATGTGACAGCCACCTGTAATTCAAATAATTTTGTAAATCCCAGTATAACTAATTTCATCAGCTTTCATGTAACAGAAACCTTAGTCCTGTTGTAGCTCAAAGCCTGCCCAGAATCCATGCTATAGAGAAATACTAGCTAGGTTTTGTCCACTTAGACCACTTCATCAGGTATATACAACATGAAGATAATGTTTAAGTATGGGAGGTGAGATTGATTGTCCCTTCTCTGCAAAATCAATCTTTTTCAGATATTATTAGGATGAATTTGCAACATGTCAGCAGCCAATCATGTTGTATCTTTTTTTTTTAATGGAGTTGTAGAGTAACCACAATCCTAGCAGGACTTTGCTTCTCCTTTAATAGCACAGGAATGTTTTAAGGTCTATTACTGGTTTTTAAATTTGGGCAAATACCTCTTTTGCTGTATCCAAAGCATTTAGCTAAGATAGTTGGATTTTAATGAACTGGTAATTGAGCAGAGTGCAGAACTGACTTTTAATTTGTTTATTGTAATGGGATAGATCAGCTTTCTCAATGTAGTTCACATAGATGTGTGATGAAAATCTTCAGGATCTAACTGGAAAGATACTTTTTTTATTGTCAAAAATCATCAAGTTTATTTTTACTAACACTTGAAAGATTTTACTTTTGTTTTGCCTACAAATATAAACACATTTGGAAATCTGAAAAAGTTCCTGTAAACAGAATTTTAGTCCTCAGAAATATTTTCTTGTCCCCTGAGCAATTACATCCCTTGAAAAAGTCAAAACTGAACTGGGTATCATTTTAAGCAATTTGATTTAACTTCGAAGTTGCATCTAACTTTGAAGTTTGCCCTGCTTTGAGCAGGACTTTGGACTAAATGACCTCCAGAGAACTCTTCCAACCTGAATTATTCTCTGATTCTAAGTGTTTTTTTCTTTTTCCCAAATGTCAGATGTTTCCTATAATCCTACATTTGTTACTTTAAAATGCTGTGTGAAGAAATATAAACCTTTTGATGCAACTTTAATTTGCTGTTAAAGCAACAAAACTTCAGCATCAGCTTCTACATGGCTTTCTTTTATCTTCTGTTTTGAAATGATTCTGTTTTTTTATGATTTTTTGACACATTTGGTTACTTATCTCACTATTGTACATGTTCGCTGTTGTTCATCAGGGGAGTTGGGATTCTTTACTTACGTTATTTATATCTGCTTTGGAAAGCTCATTTGAGTAGAGCCTCACATCCCTAGAATTCAATCAAATTCACTTGAGCAGCTGAAAACAGGTTTAGTTCTTTTCTGAATAAGAACCTCCAATATTCACTGCAATAAACATCAAACTTTTGAGCATGAGTTTTACTGTAGACTTTCTTGTATGGAGAGGAAAGGAAAGAAAAATTCAGGGACCCCCATGTGAGTAAATATCATAATTGTTGCAACTGCTTTCTTTACTGGGAAATATGTTTGTGTCTGACTACAAGTATCTTACCTGACTGTAGTGGTTAGTGTTTGCAATGTGACAGTGCCTCACAGGATTCATTCAAGCTGTAACAGTTAGAGCTTACTTATTCCCCTTGCACTCTGCGCTGAATGTAGCCTGTACATGTAATATCCTGTTGAAGTGCTTCTTGTTTCCAGCAGTGCTGTGTTGCTGAATGCAGTCTCGCTGCTGTTGGCTCATGAGACAGAGCAAGTTAATTAATTCAGCACGGTATTTAATTGAGTCGCCGTGCCAGATGTCAATTACATTTTAGATCTTTCAAGTTTCTGTCTTGAAGTATGTTAGCAGTACACATCTCAGAGTAATGGAAGATTGGGTACCTTGAACAGAGATTATTTTAATGCTGTTCACAATTGCAATAGGAATGGCAGGTGTTGATGTTATCAACAGTGTTGCAGCACTGTTGAGAAATATGGTAGAGCAAGGTCCACATCAGGATTGAAGAATACTCAAACTAAAGGTAGACTTGGAAGAGCTCAATTACTAATAAAATTCTTAATTTTTCTCATCTAGGATTTTAACCAATACTCATGAATTACATAGAGTTACATGATGAAATAATGTATGCTATTATTACTGTTACTGTTGATGAAACAATCTGCATGCAGCCAGCAGAAAATTTTAAGACATTGTTTTTAGCAAGTGAGTCTTGGATCTTAAAACTTATCTAGGCATATAAGTTTTATTTCAGTTTGACCTTAAGAACTTATATCATTCTTAAATATTTGAAGATACCTATTTAGATACCTCTGTTATATTTAGCATGATAGACTTCCTATTTAGATACTTTTAAATATCTGTATCTGTAATTTTGCCAAACTGCCAAAATTCCTCTGCTCTCAGCTGCATGCTTAGTTTGTATCTGTCAGCACAATTGAGCATGGAGTTTACTGCCTTCCATTTCCTTCCACTACTTTCACCTTCCATCCACTGTTCCATAATAGTTGAATAGACCCTAGAAAATGAAATGCATAGGAATATCTTTTCAAGCCTAGAAAATGAACATACCTACATGTTTCCAGATTCTGTTTGAGATTTAATATAGTGTTGCTGTTTGGACAAACAGACCCATGAAGAGTTTGAACAGGAATATTGGCTGTCTACAGCTGGTGGGAACTCAGCTGTAGAATGGAAGACAATACAATTTGACCATGAAGGCTCCGCATTTGTGTCTTGCTGCATCACAGAAAATTCAGTACTTCATGGGTACCCACAAGTAGATAGAAATACATTTTAATGCATCAGACTCCTAGTTTGTGATCCCTGTCTTTAACAGGAAAGTGGGTTTGCACAAATGCCAAGTCTAATGTGACCATGCTGGTGAAAAGAGCAGACCTCTCTAGACTGGACATACAGACTGCTGAAAGAAGAGCTGCTGAATGTAAGCAGATCTAAATTCAAGGCACTAGGAGCCTAGTTAAGAAAAAGCTGTTTCCTTGCTATTTTCAGCTGTGAATATTTTCCCTGTTTGAGGAGACAGCTTGATGAGAATGAGGCCCATGGAAACAAAAGCAGCACTGAACCATGTAGCCCACGATGGATGTCAAACAGTGGTCGCTCCAGCAGTAGTGTGGAGACATTCCAAGAGGCCTTTTCCCTTGGCTGCTACCATCTAGTTTTTGGTGTTAATCTGTGCCCATGGCAGGGTTTTGTGAAACAAAACAATGATCAGCTGTATTCAGCCCGCCATTCTTGCCTCCTTGTTGCAGGGAAGAGCATGCAGGGCAGGCCTGTATGAGTCTGATAAGGAAAAGAGGATTCAGTGTGGCTGTGAAGAGAATCCACAGGAGGAGAATGTGCAGGGCTGGGCCAGGGAAGCAGTGGGACACAGCAGGGACCCTTTAATGGGATCTGGGAGGTTCAACACCAAAGAGACACCTCTGGAAGATATGCTCATGGAACTGTTTGACTGGATAGTGTGTGAGGGTCTGAGAAGCCAAGGTTCAAAATGCAGTAAAGTTATTCACTCACTAATCTGTGGCTGGTCACTTCAGGTCAGAAACCTCATGTCTGTAGTAGACAGTGACTTTTAATCTTCAGAGTTGCAGCACGAGGGTTTTTGGAGAACTTTTGCTGGAGGTGCTGCATGGCTACAGAGAGGCAGTAGTCTGTCCATAGTCAGGCTGTATCCAGTCTTTAGTTTCTTTTTCTCTTATTCAAACATGGAAAGGGATAACGTAGATTTTATCTTTAGATATTTAATTGCAAATGGAGAATTTGGCTCTTAATAGCACAGAGACAATTTATATTTCGTTATCAAAAATAGTGTACTGAGTAATGAACCTTGATTCTAATCTTTGTTATACTACTTTTATACCTTTAAATATGTCAAGTGACTACAAAAGCATTTCTTTCTCATTTTTAATACTGTTACTGTCAGGCTCTTCATGTTTTGAACCAGTTTAAGATCACTTCCTTCTGTTCCAAATATGAGCAGACATTATTGTTGCAGCACTTAGGACAGCACATAATTTCACCCAACAGCTACATGCTGATGTGCTGTACATGTGTTGGGATTGGCTGCTTAGAACCAACACCTCTAAGATCATCAAGTCCAACTGTTAATCCAGCAGCACTGTCTTCACCACTGAATCGTGTCCCCATGTAACACATTCAAATGTCTTTTGAGCACCGTGGGGATGGTGATTCCACCACTTCTCTGGGCAACCTGCTCCAATGCCTGCCAAAGTGAAGAAATGTTTCCTCATATCTTGTGTAAACCTCCTCTGGCACAACTTCAGACCTTCCTACAAACTGAGATATTTTAAAAAATTGAGATATGCCAAGGTGTCCACATGGCCATCCACAATGGTCTTTGAGAACACATCACCTCACATTACTTCAACCTCATCTCCTTAACTATAGCCCTTTTTTGAGACAGCGCATACCCATGGTTCATTTTGACACCTGTTTATCAGAATAGCAGAACTTTCAACATTTCTTTAAAACTATCACTGGGCATTTTGAAAGGTTTTTAACAATAATTCAGTTACTTGGTACTTGCTGTGAGCATCTCCATTAAGCAGAATTTATCCTACTACTATTGTAATTAAGTAGTAGACTTTACCAATCATTCCCATTAAACTAACTCGGTTCCCTGGGAGAAAACTCAAAAAACTATATGTCCTATTTTGGCAAGCTTCATTTCAGTAGAGGGTCCTTCTGAGAGTGGGAATGTACCCTGGAGCACATTGCCAGGCAGCTGCTGAGAGCAGAGCAAGGGGATGGTTCTGCAGAAGAGATGAGGCAAAGTCAGGAACCTGGGACAGAAAAAAAGGCAAGAAAATTTGGTCCAGAGCCTCCCAGACAGCAGTAGAGGGAGGTGCTATCTCCAAGTACCAGGCTCTTGCATTTTTGGATGTAGGGAAAAGAGGAAGAAGAGAAGCTACTTAATTAGGTAATCACTGCAATAAACTTGAGTATTTTTATGCTTCTAAACTATGTCGAATCTTATTATTCTTCTAGTCTAATCTTCTCTGTACCACAGGCTTGAAGACTCAGATGCTTATTTTGCTTTTGTAGATTTTGCTACATTTATAACACAACTTTTAGAATGGGATGTAGTCTTATTTAAAAAGTTCATATAAGAGAAATAATTTATTTATCTCCATTTAATGTCATTTGTATAGTTTACTGCACTGCAATACCTAACGGGCATGAGTCCTATATCTGTGTTTAAGATGAGAAATTCAGTATTAAATGTTGTCCTCTGAGGAAAATTTTTCAATTTATGCTTTTTATAGTGATACTTCTTCTTATTTATGAAACATACATATTATAGACTAGGCAGATATAAAATGCCAGATTTAAATATTCAGCAGTTTTGGAAGTAATTTTCTTCTCACTAAATGTTAACACTATCTTTTTTTATTCTGAAATAAAATTCAGTTTCTAAAATGTTGACACATAGTTTCACATTCATAGAACAAGCACAGGAAATTCTAGCTCCATCATTTTAGTGGCACATAAATCTGTGAAGGTGTTTGTGCCTATGAAGGTGTTTGCATTGTTAAGACAAGAAATTGGTAGTTACAATGGGCACAGAACTGAAAGACTAGGAGTCTTGTGCTCTCTCTTTGACCATTTGAAAATAAAATGTCCTGGAAGCTCATGGGTATTTTTTTGCCTACTACACATAAAGCTATGCCTGCCCAAGGATAGTTAGCCTTAGGGAACACTGGTAGTGGAAAAAAGCACTGCGACGCTGTTGCCTGTGGAACTGTGGTAGCACTTCGTAGAGCTCAGTATGCTGTCAAGATGTGCTGTCTGGACATACAAATGCATAAGATTATGAAAACATCAACAGATGCTTTCAGTAAGACTTGTGGATGCCGTAGTGGGCAGTTGGAATAAAAGTGTACTGTAGAGAAAAATCTTGGTGTGAAAAGTAACATTTTGGTGGTGTCAAAATTAGTTTGTTAATAAAAAATGCAGAACAAGATACCATATAAAAGTAACAATAATACTATTTTAAATTATTGTCTATCTTCATTTAAATAAATAAATAAATTACTTCAAGTAAAGGAAAGGACCTGTGGTTTCGTTAAGTCAGTGGCTGCTTGCTGATCACTTTCATACAGTGTGATGGAATGATCAAAATTCCAAAGATCAGTTCCCTTTCCATCTAAATAGGCTTTAGAGAAGTAGCGTATAAATTTTCAAGAAAGATGGAAATTAAAGTTATTTCTGGTTGTTTCATTGCCAGCCAAATTAACTGTGTTCTGTGATAGTGTGGGTTTGAATGTTTTGAATAGAAAAAACCCTGTCGATATTTTGAGTAAGTATTGTTAGTATAGTGTGTTAATACATAAATATATAAAAAATTGATATTTAAACATAAATATGTAAAAAATATAGTAACTATATCTATATACATATATATAAACACAATGTAAGTGATTGTGAGTATATAAAAATAGCATATTCTAGTCAGAAGGAGGCATTGACCGTTACTAGGTCATAAAAATACGTTTTACTTGAAATTCTTTAATTTTGCTGGACTTTCCTCACCTTTCAGCTGTAGCTCCTTTTCTAATGATGTTGAAGTATCCCATGGCCAATAGCAAAATTAGTCCTTTTCCAGATGCAGCAAATCTGCTTTGCACTACCAAAGTATGGGCAAAGAAATTCAGAGCTTGGCCTGAGAAATTCAGTGCTTATTGAAGCTTGTAAATGTCCTAAGCCTGGAGAACAAGTTCATCAATCTAATCCCATGGTGGCTCCTCAGATTCCAGGGAAGCTCAAAAGATAATCGGCTCCAGCCATTAGGGGTCCAGAGCCAAGAGCACGGGAGGCACTGTCGCTTGCTGTCCTTACCTTCCCCAGCAGCCCCAGACCACCTGCAGCAAGGGCTGCACAGCTAGTACCCTACCTGATAATGTTATTTATTTATAGGTTTATTTGCATGTCCTGATATTCTATACATGGTAAATTACATGCATAGCCTTGTTGGGGTTTATATGATTTCATATTTATATCGTTTCATTGGTTGTAGCAAGGTGGGGGTCGGTCTTCTCCCAGGTAACCAGTGTCTGGACAAGAGGAAATGTCCTCAAGATGTGCCAGGGGAGGTTCAGGCTGGGCATTGGAGGAGTTTCTTCACAGAGGGAATTGTTAAATATTGGAACGGACTGTCCAGGGAGGTGGTGGGGTCACTGTCCCTGGAGGTGTTCAAGGAATGACTGGACATGGCACTTAGTGCCATGGTCTAGTTGGCAAGGTGGTGATCAGGGAAAGGACTCGATTTGACTTGGTGATCTCAGAGGTCCTTTCCAACCTGAATGATTCAGTGATTCTTTAATAATCATGTCTCATCTTAAATAACTTAATATTAATTAATGAAATTTTCCCCCCCTTTCTTTTAACTAATGTATTTTAATGTGTTTACAAAATGCTTCATAACTTTTGAATCATTAAATATAGTTTTTTGAGGTCTTTTAACATATTTAGGAAATAATTGAGTTTTGCATAGACAATATACTGTCCTTTCTGTGCAGTAAGGGAAGGATAACACACTGAACACTACTGATGCATTTAGGAAAAACTACATAACGTATGAGATATCGTCACAGTTTATGTAGATTATTCTCACTCTGAGAATATGTCTTATAATTTAAAACTCTTCCTGTCACAGATTAGCTTTTATATCTTGTTTTTGACATTTGATATTGTATTTGAAATGCATAGAAGATACTATTTTTAATAAAATCATTATATATGTTAGTAATTATTTTTTATGTATTTATTTAAAAGAAGCATCTCACGTTTCCCAAAATATTTCTTTTTCTTTGAAGCTTTCTTTTCTGCATGACAGTCTCTGATGTGGGGGATGAGTGACCACTTTTTTTAAACAAGAAACTGGAACTCCTGCCATGTGTGAGGACATTAAAGACAAGTTTAGGGGAGCTGAGGGAGGTGTGCCTCGAAGCTGGGGAGGTGAGGAAGGATTCTTCCCTCTCTCCCCCTCCTGCAAGCTGTTGTCCTCACTTTTGGAAGAAAACTGGGGCAAATTAGCATAAAGGAAAGAGAGCAATAAAGCAGAAAACAATAGTAGATCCAAAATATCTTAGTTCCTTCTTTTCTGCTTGTGTTGAAGCAGGTCTGGTCCTACTGTTGCTAATTTTTAATTCTGCAGTGGACCTTATAGTACATCTTAGTCTTACTACTTTGCTTTTACATGGTTTCTTCTTCTTGGATGCAGTTGCATTTACTACATTAAATATTGGATTTTATTGTTTATATTTGTTAAATTCCAGATCATATTCTTCTCTTTTGGGATCCAATTACCTTAGTCCTGTTTCCCTTCTCACTATGGTCAATTCACCACCTCAAAGTCAAAATACCATCTTAATCCTGCATGCATCTGTGGTGGAGGATTTCCCTTGCTTCTTGGATCTACCTGGATCACAAGCCATGGAATGACATGAAGGATTGCATTAGGTGAACCTTCCAGACTCAGCAAGGTATCAGCAAGGGAGATTTAGGTTACATAGGAGAAAGAGCTTTCTAATGTTAATGAGACTGAAAAGCTGGAGGAGATTCAGGAGGTTGCAGTAAATCTGTGGCTGGTGTGTTTCAGAACAGGCTGGACCAGGACAACAGGAGTGGTGTAGGCGCAGCTGAGCCGTGGTGTGGGGGAAGGAAAGGGAGCAGATGACCCTGTGGCTTTTGGCAGCCTGATGCTGAGAAATGTCTGCAGCCAACTTCACTTGTTTGGCTGCCCAGAAATGCCTGCAGGTAGCTAAAATCTTTCAAGATTGGCTTTAAAAGGAGCAGAATGAGACACTGTTTTTTTGTAGAAGATAGCAGATGGGACATTACAGGAAGCTAGACAGTTGGTCACACCAGTATAGGATACTGGTTTCAAAATCTAATTGAAATATAACAAGGGCTAGCTGAGAGATAAGGAAGTAAGCTGCTATATTTCTTTGGCATGTCCCTTCTCAATTGCCTGCAGGTTTTTTTTCTTCTGAATATTCTCCCTTCCCACTCCAGTTTCTTGTTAACTAAAGTTAGAATTACAGCCAATATTAAATCAGTGTAGCTTTTTCAAAACATTACTTTCAGTTTTACTTAGGATGTTGTTTCTAAGTTTTCTGTACTTCTTTTTTTAAGGAATATATAAGGATCATTGTCTCAGGTTTCTAAGGATCATTGTCCCTGGTTTTTGTGCCATGCATTTGCAGACTGAGAGCAATAGTACTGCATTTTCAGGATGTGCACTTTGAGCTGGTGGTACAGCATGCCTCAGGGAATAAGCTGAATCTTGATTTTTATAGTCAATCATTCACTATCAGGTAGCAGAGCCCCTATTAGACAGGCTGAAAAACAGAGAATACACCATGGGTTGGATATGGACACATTTGCAGGGAGGCTCTTGGCATCACCAGCATCCTCAGAGCTCATTTTGTGCTTCTGTGCTAGTAAATCTCTTAAATGCATACAGAAATGATACCTGTGTGCAGTGAATGACTGCATATACACTGATTACTTTTGAAACCACTTTCCCCCATCCCACCACATTCAGCAGTGGAAAATAAGAATAATATACATGTTTTGGAACTTGACCTCACAAATGTGGGACCACTTGGTGTGGTTGTGACTCCTTAACATTCCTCACATTCCCTGTCCCAAGTCCAGTTGTTAGCACTTGTTGCAGGGTTTAAGTTGCTTTGTAGTAGCACCTATTAGCTTGCTCTGGCTAGTAGCCTACTTGGGATTAAATAGTCTTTCTGACCTTTAATACGCATTTTCTCGTCAATCATACCAAAGATATTTGACTATTTGTTTGTTCACTATTACTACCATAATTGAGAGGTCTCCTGAACTCTTCAGAAATACAGTAATGAAATTCTCATTGTTTTCTGTGCTTCTTTGCTGTGCTGTTGGAGCACAGTGTCTTGCACTTGCAGTGTCTCCTTTGGGATAATTGCAAGGCATGGGGAAGTAAAGAGTTTCACAGGGTGGAATTTGCTGCCATGACCCACGGCAGCCTGGGATTCAACAGTAGTGCGCTGCCTTGATATTCTCACTTTTGAGATAACAAAGATGGTTGAAGTTATTCTGTCAAGGCAACATAGAGCATGGGCAAGTCTCTTCTGAATAAAGTATGTGTTAGAGGTCACAGTTATATGTCTGCAATTTTTAATCTAGGTGGTTTTTTGTTTCCACGTGTAGTGTATAAAAAATATAAAGCAGTGAAAGGGAATGCACAATGACTGCAGATTTCCACAGTGATTAATAGAGCATTGAGGACTTGATTTTGCCTAGCGCTGAGCACTAGTGGGAGGTGCTGAGCACCCCAAACTCCCATTCAAAGCAGTAGGGCTGAAGTGTGCTTTGCATTTTCCAACATTGAATGCTGCATGTACAGCCTCTCCATAGAAGATAAATATTAGTTATTTATATGACCTTGAAGATGGGACTGGTTTGATAGGGTTAAGGTCAATGAGTATATTATTTTTAGACAAGATACAGAGTACTTGGATGGTTCTGCTTTATTTTAGTGTGTTAACATCTGGCAGCATTCTGTGTTCCATATGCTGCTGATTGTCCTGATACATTCATCTTCAGTGATTATCAAAAAGATTTCAGTGCTCTGGAGTTAATCACACATTTGAGAAGACAAATACATAAAAATAAGTAGAAAAGCTGCCTGTAGGTTTCTGTGTAAAAGACCAATATTTGTGCAATCTTGGCAAGTACACTATTAATTCAGAAATGTTTTTTAAATTGACTTAATTAGCTAATTTCTGTAAGGGTGAAAAATAGTGTATTAGAATTCAATATTGTTGTCACAATAGACAGAGAGAACATTGATTCTTGGAATTCTGATTACACCCTTTGAATTCTACGTGTTGCAACATGACTAATTTTTGATAATGGTGAATAGTTAAGGGGATGTTAGATTTTCACCCTTTTCTCAACTATTATTTTTATATAGCTTGAGTCTGTGAAAGAAGCTATGCTTCTGCGGTTTCATTACAATAAGTACAAACATAACTATCAATTGACTTTTTTCATATTTATATATTGGTGTTTTCAGTTTTCCTAGGTTGATAAATTTTTTTACAGGACTATAAATTATTATTTTCATTCTGTGCTGTTTTGACCTTACATGCTACTGCTTCAGGGGAGAAAGACTTACGAGTTTCACATAGAATTTGCCACATCAAAGCAGATATTCCCTTTTACCGTGCCACCTTCTTTCTGAGATTGCAGAAACCCTGCCACAGTCAGAACAAATGGTGAAGCAAAAATCAAACTAAGCCAGATGCCTGTCAGCCTTGTCTCTTGTGGCTTTTGCCACAGCCCACACTTACATTAGAGACTAGTCCTTTAGGCTAGCCCACTGTGGGACTGCCCAAATTCCTGCAAGGAATAGTTCAAGTAAGAAAACAGCTGTTGGGCTCAAAGTCTAGAAGGATGACCCTTTGCTTCCAACACCTCCTGTCAGACAGTTCCTTGCTGCTCCAGTCTCTGCTGAGAAGGAAGGGTGCTGTGAAATCTGCTGTGGCCATGGCTCTTGAGCCAAACCCTGGCACCAGGGTCTGTCAACACAACATGGCATGGAATGCCTGGTCTAAGAAGACATCAGGAAAGCAGCAGGAAGACTAAAGTGGCAGTTTGCCATGAAACAGAAGGTACAAAACAAACTAAGGTAGCAATGTTGTTCCTCAATATTTTTCTCTTAATTCAATATCTATCATTTCAAAGAAAAAAAATAAAGGCAGCAAAGTCTCTTGGGGCACATAACATATCCTGACCCACTATTCAGATAAAACTTGTTTTATTTAATCATGCACAAATTTGTTTAGATCTTAGCAGTGACCACTCTTCCTGTTGCCAATATCTATTAATGATAATTACAGCAAATACTATACTCACTCAGTGATAGCATCACATCATGGTGAGGAAGATTGTGATCTTATCTAAACCTATTCTGTTTAACTCTGACACTCCTTCTATTATAGTGGGGCCCGGATAAGATCATGCCTGTTAGGATCAGACATTAGTTGAAATCAATATTTGAAAATGTGCCTGTTTTTGCTTAATAGCAAAGTTAGTGTGAGGGTCATAGTGAGATCATTTGTTGGATGAGATTGTACAGCTTCGTCTGGTAATGGAAATGTGTTTCTTGCTTCAGCTGCTGGTGAAAAGTAAAAACAAGGGCTCTTTGAAAGCTGTACAGTTTTGCTAATAATCACTGTGTGAGGAAGATATGATCATTATTATGATATTTAACATCTGTAGAGCTGCAGCATGTTGTGGTTTGAGTCGGGAACTAATGCTCCTTTTTGCTAGACTCTGGACCTGATATTAAAAAGACAGCTGCTAGCCTCAGCTAGCTTAGGTCCTGGTTTTAAACCAGACATGAATGCAATGGCAACAAGTGAGTGTGAAAACCAAAAGCTAAAATGGCAAAAATTAAGATTAGTATAGAAACAGTTACGTCACAGTGAAGCAGCAGACGTGAGCTTTTTAGAGATAGGGAACGAAAAATGCAGTGGCTTTGCAGATGACTTCCTATATGCATTAATCTAGTGGAAGGAAATACAAATAAATTGGGAGTATTTATTTAGATAGGAATTTTGAAACTTATTTTCTGATAAAGAAGGATGTAATCTAGATCAGTGATGATGAACCCTTTTAG
Organism: Eopsaltria australis; assembly: GCA_034509425.1. NCBI lineage: Eukaryota > Metazoa > Chordata > Aves > Passeriformes > Petroicidae > Eopsaltria > Eopsaltria australis. The sequence continues at coordinate 1,296,373 of JAVTVJ010000026.1, forward strand.
AGCTTGGTGCCAAATTTATTTTAAAAAGCTCAGAAGCTCTTGTGCTGCCAACATTAATCTCCCTGCAACAAATTTGGCACCAGTGCCAGCTGTTTATAGTTACTGGTAGAGATGAATAATCAGAAAACACAAAGCACCATAATGCTGTTTTGCTGAAAAATATGGTTACTCTTAATGTAAGACTTTTCAAGATTTAGTCAAAGAAACCAAAGCAGAGCCCTGAGAGAACTGCATGGGATATTTGAGATCTGCAGAGCCCCTTTCTCCTTAAAGCCATTAATTTTTACTCTACAATAAGTAAAAAAATACAACAGAATAGATAAAAATGAAAAGTGAATAGTGAATGACCCATTGTTTTGATGGCAGGAGTGCAGAATGTGAGTGACACTAGTTCTGTGCCTAAGGTTGGCATCAAAGGGCCTCATGCATATCTTCCAGTGCAAGGTACATGCCCTGACCACTAGACTGCTGTGGGGAGGAAGGCCCCAAGTGATACATTGATAGATCTGTTAAATCATTCCAATGCAGTATTTAAAAAAAAAAATCAGAAATTTCCACATTTTTCCTGAAATTGAGGTCTGTTTGAATGCCCATCTCGTTATTTAGATAAAATGCTAATATTAGTGATTTGCTAAGACCTGGGCAGTGTTTACGAACCGTTTCCTTTTCACTAATGCCACTCCTCACTGACTGTGTCTGATCATAACCTCCAACTTCTTGTGGTTTGACTTGGATTTCCTTTGCAATTCTTAACTTGTTTACAATTCCTCACATTTGACACACGAGTCACTAAATTTATGATGGTGTTTTCTGTAAGAGAGGAATGTGTACATGAAAGGAATGATAGTTTTCACTGGACAAAGTGAGAAAGTTTTTAAGTCAGAATAGAACATATATAGTATCATGATCTCTGCTAATTATTTATGTATATGTCATTGCCAGTATCACTTATGTGCCAACTGGTAGTTATGAAGAGGTGTAACTTTAATTTATGTTTGTTCGAACACGGAAGTAAGTGGAATGACAAATGAATAAATCATTGCACCAGTGTTAACAGTAAAAGCATGACTGAACTCACTATCATCATATTGCCTTTTGATTCAATTAAATTCCACTGCTTACTGTTTTAATATCATATATGAAAGCACTGTAAATTGAAATTAAAAAATCATCAAGTTGGACTTATATAGATGAAAAATTTCCCCTATAAGTTGTATGTAAGGATATTTGAGTGGTGTTTTGCCCATAAAAAGTGAAGCATTTCTTGTTTTCATTGAATAGATCATACTTTTGGATACAATATGAATAATAAAGATGTATATTTCATTTTACCTTTAATTTTAATTGTAATGAGCAGAGGGAGAAGCAGAGTTTGAAATCATCCCTGAGAAAAATGGGAAGAATGTATCTGTGAAAGAAATTTGAAATATGTCAAGATTTTAAACAGTGCAGGGCAGAATTTTCTTAACTTTTTTTTTTCCATTTACCCAGCTTTATTTTAGCGTGGGTGCATACCAAAAGTGTATCATGTGTAATCTGATACATCATTGCAATATTTGTATACGAAAATGGGTGTTGTTCCACCACTGCATTTCCCATATATGGTGTTCAATAGACTAGTGACAACAATTTGTCATGAATGTTACTGAATAACAGTGTACTGGTAGAATTTTGAAGCGTTAGTATTTAAATATTGATCTCTTCAAAATGCTGGCTTTTTGAACAATTTTCCTCATTAATAATTTCTTTTAATTCTGAAATATTTTCAAATTCATGGAATAGCAGCACTTTTCATTTGCCTGTTTTTATTTCAGAAATCTTTGTGACATATTTTTGGCCACAGCGTGCTAGATTTAGGACTTCAGGGGCAGGAGAGGTGGCTTTTCTTTCTTGTTCTAAAACCATGATGAGTTTAATTTTAGACACCATGCAAAGCAGAGCACTACAGTTTTCTGCCTTACTCCCAGATATAAAATAAGGATATCATTAAGAAAATTGGATATATCTGAAGAAGCAAGGTGGATTTTTTCCGTGAGTATGCCTTCTTTCTCCCTATATAAAGAATGATGAAGAGCCATAATTTTGCTTTTATAATAGCAAAATATTCCACTTACTCCATTCCTTAGTTCCCAGCATTGGCCACATGCAGCAGGTGTGAGACCTTCTGTTCATCTTATGTGACAGTGCAGTCAGTTCACTTTAAACCTCTCTCTGAAACAATTAGATTAAGAAGCAATAAGAGAAAATTAAAATCAATTATAGCTGCATAAATAACAGAGAACAGTATTTGACTATTTATTTAGATTCTAGTATTTCAATTGTTATAACTTTTTTTTTGTTTGTTTTTGATTTGCACTTTTTACCCCAAGAAGGTTTTGGTATCCAGTCTAGCCTATTAAATGTCATGAAACAGATAATCCTGCTGTTATTGCAATGCCTGAATCAAGATGGCAAAGAGGAAATCCCTTCCTGAAAGAACGTATAGACAAAGAACAGGAAACATTTTCTAATGGAAGATCAAGGCACAAAGAAATGAACAGACCTGCCTGACGCACACTGGAGGTCTCAGGTTTCCTAGAGGTTAGACAAACACCTGTGTTACAAGATTATTATTCCCTGGAATGATGAGCAGGCCCCAAAGAGTTGTACATTAGCCCACTGAGAACTGAACTAATTTTTATACTTTTTATAAGAAAATTATTACTAAAAAGTAGACATCTAGGAATCCATCTGTTCATATATAAAAGAAGACTAAACTTTTAATGTATATTATATGCAGATCTTAACTGTGAAGAAAATGAAAATACAAAACAATGCTTCTTTGAATGCATTGTTGAATGTACCACCTATGAAAAATAAAAGAAAATCAGTAGACTCAAACATAAGTCAAGAAACAATTACTCTGCAACAAATTCTCATCATTTCATAACTGATGCATTAAAATTCGAACATGAAGGTATATAAAAAATCCAGATTTGCAAAGAGTAGGATCCCTTAGAATGTAAAGGAATGATTAAACCAATAGATAGCGCACTGGTGTGCATAGTCTGGATTATGTCTTTGAAAAAGAGAAAATGCTTGATGATGGTGTAGCAGCACTATGTTTCCAATAGGCCAGTCAGTCAAATGCAAATACAGTCTATAATAAAAGAGCTGGTTGGCATAGTAATTGGGAAATGAATGTTATTTGTAGCTCCATATTTCTGTCTTTAGGAGTCTAAGAACTAGAAGGTTGGTATTGATAAGAGGGTTTGTGTATAAATCCTTTGTAATGAGGCTGTGCCTCTTCAGTCATTTGTATTAATTTTAACTTTAGATATGAACATCATTCTCTGAAAGGGGTGACAACTAAAATAACTAATTTCACAAATGTCTAGGGAGGAAAAAAATTACTCATTTTAGAAAAAAAAAAAATCTCTGCTTCCTGTTTGATTGTTTGGTTGGGTTTGGGTGGGGTTGTTCTGTGGCAGGGGGAGTTTGAGTACATGTGCATTATCACCTTACAGCTGTGTAAAGCATGCACTATAGATTATTGCTGCATTTATGTAGATACTAACAAAGATGAATTCAGATTTGGACGAAGGAAACTATTCTGTAGGAGAAATACCAACTGTAACATGTATCTCAAGAGATATAAAAGTCGTTGCAGTCCTTTGCTCAGGTCAAAAACTCTCCAAATGCCCTGAGATCTTCATCAAATTCAGCCATTGATGGTAATCACATGTTTTTTCGGTTTTTTTCTGACTGGCCTATTTGGGGGATTATTTAGCAATGTATTTGAGAGTTTTTGCTCCTCTGTCTTCATGCGTACACCCCTATTTGACATCTTGTTCATATTCTGAACTTCTGAATATTTCTGAAAGATCACATGGAATGCAGAACTTGAGGGTCTTAAAGAATAGAGAGTCTGGAGCACTGTGGAAAGGTGAAGGGGCTTTGTCAGTGGCTTTGATTGCCTTTGTTTTGTTACTCTGTCCATACCCCAACAGGTCTCTCCCTTCAGCATCATTTGCAGCCACATGGATTCCCTTGGCTCTTCACTTTTCTGTCCCTCATCTCCTGATATTTATCTCTTATTTATGTTTCTGGTACTTGCCCCTTAGCCTTTCTCCTCACTTTCCAAACTCTCCTTATTCACTCTTTCAGCTGTGTTTCCTTCTCCTTTCTCCAATTTCTCTGTCCTTTTTCTTACTGATCTTCAAGATTTTTTTTAATGTTCAAGGACTTGTCCTTCCTTAATTTCCAGCTCTACCCCAAACAGGTAATTTGGAGTTAATTGCTTGGAAGTAGCATTTAGAACTGATTTTAAGGAAATGAAAAAACCAAAAAAAGACTGAATGGTAATTTTGTGTAAAATAGAACGGTGTGTATGATGGGTTTCCCTGTTCAGGATAGCACACCCATTCCTTAGGCTAGTTGTAGGGCTGACTTGAAAAGGATCCTTACACTTTTATCACTGTCAGTTACTTTGCTGCTTACAGGGACATAATCGGTTTCTGTCTTTGGGCATTAACTGAGCCCAGCAGAGAGCAAGAAGGGATCTCTTGGTTCTGCCCCTGCCCAAGTTTAACATTACACACAATTAGTCAGGTGTATTAAGGGCTTACTGTGCCATCTTCTGCTTAAGCGTCAGACTTGGGTGCTACCAGAGGCATGCTAGCAGGCTCGATGGACCAGTGGACTGATCTTACACAGTAAATCCCATGCTTTTGTGATATGTTGACAGACCCTTACCTCAAACAGTGCTAGCAGGCACTGCTGTAATAAAACCAGACTGGCTCATTATTTACTTCTGAGATTTTCCATAAAAGCAGCATAAATGTTAATGAATAAATAATCTTCTCCCAAATTTCTTACAATAACTGAGCTTACCCCAGGCAGGTTGTGTTGCTGTAGATCAGGGCTTGCAAAATGTGAGAATTCCTTATTCCCAGTAGTGCAGTAGGAGGAAAAGTTTGTCACTCCCATGTCATTTATTTCTCTCTGTAAGGTGTTGAGGGCTACAGTCTCTTGTCTTTACACGTCCTTTTTCATACTAAATCACTCACTAAGAGCTAACAAAAAATTTTAGAGGAAAGAAAGATAACAGAGAAAAACATGCAAAATATTAGTTAAATTAATAAAATAATCCCACTTCCCTGATCTTGTGTGCAGAAAGAAAAGAAGAAATTGAATTGAAAATGCATTAGGTAATGCCTGATCTAGGAATTAATCTGCTTACTTACACACAGCAGAGATACAAATTCTCTTGAGATAGCTAACTTGGTTTCTGATGTGGTATAATCCATGTTTACACATGTTGCACTGAATTGTAAAGAGAAAAGATTCCTGTGTAAAATGAAGCAGAGATGGAAAGCAGAATGAGAAAAAAAATGGTTTTTAACAAAGTACTCGTCTCTTTCTCACCATTCAAAAGAGCACATTAAAAGAAATATGTCACCTTTGATCTGAACTGGAAAAAAGGTACTTGTTTTAATTGAATCTCCTTACTTCAGAAGATTTTAGCTGCATTTTTGGCTGACTGAATAAGGCTGCAGGAAAATGTAAAGTTATTGTTCAGCCTCAATTGAAATTAAGAGGCTGGAATCATTCTTCAACCTTTCAGATACTTTATTTTTAATATATTTACTTTGAGTAGTGCACTTTATTCCTTTGCATTTGGATCACTCCTTAGGCATTTGTCTTTATTGAGAAGTAAATGTCCTCTTGCCACAGCTTAGCTGACCTGTGAGCTGGGAAACAGTGTTGTTTATGATAAGTTTTGGGAAAGACCTCAGGTAGAGATGGCCATCTCATTATCCATGCCTGTCTAGGAATTTGGAGGCAATGCTGGGATGGCTGTGGTTTCCTTGAGACTATGACACACCTTCTTGCCTTCATTTTATACTCATCTTTGTAAATGAATTGGAGAAGTGTTTCAGTTTTGAGAAGGTTTAAAATTTCAGACACATTTTATTGGGAAATGGGGGTTCATCTTGAAGGAGTTTCGCAGCTTTTCAGATTAAAAAAACCCCAAAGAAACAACAAAAAACAAACACAAGAAACCCCCAAACTCTCAAATGTGAAGATGTGGCTCATCTAAGAATTGTTCAACAAGTTGTCAGAAGTACAAAGTGAGATCATGGCTGCCCTGTCTGTGATGAGCAGAGGAACTGCTGATCTGTCTAATTGTACCTTTAACAGTGAGTGTGAGGAGATGGAAATGGTGCCTGAAGCCCTGAAAGGCAGAGCACAGAGCAATAAGTGGGATGCTTGCAACCCTTATAAAGGTGTCAATGATAAAATACAACTCCATTTGATATTAACTGTGTGCAATTAAAGTTTAAAACATCCAGGACTTGTGAAAGTTAAAACTCTTCATGCAGCAATTAGTAAAACATGCTATAATATGTAGGGATCTAAATAGTGGCATAGTAAAATATGTACTCTAAAGATGAAAAATACTGTGTAAAGTGAGACAGTACTGGCATAACTTACATTCTGTAGATCTTGACTTTTTCATCATTTTTGTGGGGTTTTTTTAAATTTGTCTGTATTTTATTTAGTTCTCCATACAGTTCCTCTGTATTCAGTATCTCAGCAGCAAAAGACACATGAAATTTTCTGGAATCCCACTGATTTTCATATGAAGCTATGAATACACTGGATACCATTTTTAATACAATCAGAATAGAAGACTTACCACCAAAATATGTGGCTATTGTTTTTTCATATCTGGTCTTTGTATCTTTCTGAACTTTTTTCTCTACTCTGAATAAGTAAATTAGAAAGGTGAAGTCAGGGAAGAAAAAAGACAGGAGATATAAAAAGCCTGAATTTTCCACCAAGCAAGAAATTTCCTTCAAAATGATTTGGGCTCCCATGCCTGAAGAAAACCCCTTCCCACAAGTGTCAAAGGGCTGTGTGTAGAGGAGGTCATTTCTGTGACATACCATGAAGATCTGTTTTTCACCTGAACTCTTCTACTATCATATTACCAGGTTAATACTTTCTAGAATTGTGAAGCCTGGAGTACTTCATTATATTATAACTATTAGGATTTTAGTAACATTGCACTGAATTTTAATAATTGAGAAGATGCTATACACATTGGTTCAAAGAAGCTATTTCACTGTGCTGTGCTGACAAGGAAAATAACAACAGCAGTGAGATCACCAGTAAAAAACATTGTTTATCCCTAGAGAAAAAATGTGTAACTTGGTGGCATACTGCAGCTCTGTGCACCTGTCTACAGCCATGCCACAGTCAGTGCTTATGAGAAACATCTGTATGAAAACAGATGTTTCTTAAAAATTGTTACAATTTACCTTCATTCAGTGTTCTACAGAAGAAGCCTGGGTTCACATTTAAACATTTCAATATGGTCTAGATTGAATTTTGGTTTTTTTCAGTGGACACTGATTTTAAATGTAAGCAAAGAAATAGATACTATCAGAAAATTAACCTAAAATCAAAACTTTATGGTGAACTGTTTGTTTGCACATTTTTAGAAGAAAAGTGACATTAATCATGAGGCCTTTTTAAACCAAGGCGCGGAGAGGGGAAAGTATGATAACATACATTAAAAGACTAATGATTGCTCAATTGAACTTTTGCTGGCACCTCCTTAATCACTTAAATCATGATGCATGTTGTACTTTGGAGAGTAATTTCAGACCTGGTATAGGGCTGCTTTCCTCTAATGTGGGTGCTGTGAAGTTTGCACCCTTTTTGAGCAGAAAAATATTAATGGGATGGGAGGAATAAGGTAGGTCACTGTAAGTTCTTATTGGTGATAGACGAGTCAGAGAGGCAACACCAAACACCCTGCTCCTGAAACAGCATCAGTGTATGGCTTGTAACTCCCCACTGAACTGCAAGGATTTGGGATTGCATGCCCTGAGACAAAGAAGAAACAGAGGTGAGCTCAAAATGGGTTTGACAATTCTGTTACACTTGTAAGCTGTTGAAGCAACCCACGTGTTCCTACATGCACAGCAAAGTGACCTCTGCTGAGAACAATGCAGATTCCACATTCATGAGATTCAAATCCTCAAACTTAACGGGCAAGACCCCATGAGGCTTGATGTATTAACATTGAATGTATTGTTTTGAACAGAAGAGTAAAAGTCTACTGTCAGTCTGGTTGTTGGTGTTGCTGGTCTTTGGTTTTCAGTGTGCTGTTTCATGGCCTGATTTTGCAGGTCCTGCAGGCTGTGCTGAGCTGCTGAGCTCTGATGGTGGGTAGGTCCTAGCCAATGTCACTGTGCTTAAAGGCTTGGGTTTCTGGAGATCTCAGATCACTTTGGGGTTTACCCTTCTTCCAAACTTCATTCAGGCAAAGGGGGAGTGTGTTCTGAGGCTTATTCATGTGAGCCAAATCTGTCATAAAGAAAAGTGAACTATGGTAGATCCCGAAGCATCATTTCAACTCCATGGGTGTGCTGGCTCCAGATTTCAGTATTAAGTATCACTGGGTGCACAGATATGTCTATTGGTGAGCTGGTCTCCTCAGCATATTCTCTGGCAATCCTGACACGAGTGCTTTGGTTTTCTTTTTTATGTGTGCATGGCAGAAGAATAAGAGAACACTGGCAGTACAGCCCTTGCAACTGTCAAGGTGTCTGAAAAAAGTGCATACATACATATATATGTATAAATATATATATATATATATATACACACACATGTGCATATTTTTAAACCTTGAGAGAATCAAGTGTGGGTGGCAAAGTAGAGTTTGGGGGTACTCTTAACTACCAGCATATTTTTAAACTTAGATGAGATAATCCAAAACAGTGTTATTTGTTTTATGGCTGCACCACTCACACTGTGCAGTGATACTAAAATCATCAAAAATCCGGATCAGTGTTGAATGAAGCAGTTTACTAAATTTTATTAACTGAAAATTAAGTATCAAAAATTATGTATTCAGCTTCCAGAAAGAAAATAGAATATGAGGTGCTAGAAGGTAAAAATAGGAAACAATAAAACCTGGTTAGGTGATTTTTTCATACTGTCTAAAACAAAAAAAGAAAAATATAAATATTTTAAATTAGTCCTCAAAATGCAGGGAGCTTAGCTGTAAAATTCCATCTGATCACTATTAGGCTTACATGAGATTACAAAAGCCTGCTGATAATAGAGTTAAATTCAATTTCAAAGCATTGCGGTGAGGACACTGAAACTGTAACAAGCCAGTAGTGCTGTTTGGGGGAAAAAGAGTGGATACTCTGGGCATAAAAACAGCGAGTCAAGAGGATGCTGTTTGCACAGTAATTGCCTGTAAGGGTAATTTTTGTGATATATTGTTTTCAGGGTTTAGATAAGGCATGAAAATAGAAAATCAATAGTGTAATAAAGGAGAATTTCAGGACTTTGATGGGTAAGGAGGAGGCCTTTGGAGGTCATGCACAATTATCAAAGATCTCTGTTTACCTTGATTTTATGTTCTGATTTATTTCTGAGCCAAAAGCTGGGCAGGTGAGGGTTACTTTTCAATTTTGCTTTCATCGTTAAATAAATTTCCTAAGTGCCTGGGTATATGTGTACAAAGTTAACTATGCAGTCATTGCAGCAATTCAAACCCACACCGAGTAAGTCAGAAGAGAAAATTCTAAAGGGAAATATACTCAGGCTACATGTCAGGTGTTTCTCTCTTCTTTTCTCTCCCTCTCTTTTTATGCACACAACACCCATATGCACATGCACATATATTAATATATATAATATATGCAGATATTGATGGAATTCTATGAGTTGAAAGAGAGGGAAGATGTCTTTAAGGATCCATATCTCTCGCAGCAGATATATGTTATTATCACTGAAATGTGGCCTTCAGTCTTGAAACAGTTAAAAGAGTTCTACGGCCACAAAAGAAGAGATTTCTTCAGAATTATCTCCCGCCTCACATTTGCTCTTAGGCAAGCAGTTTAAAAAAGCCCAGTGATTGAGCCAGTGATCCAATTTGAAATGCAGAAATGATTAGAGCTGCTTGCCTCATTTCATATCGAAATTCTCTGATTTATGACAGGGCTGCAGCCAAGATCTATCTCCAAAGGGAATTAGTGTGCAAGTTTGCATATTTTTGTTATTTAGGTTTCTGATAGCAGCTGCTAGCTAGAAATACTGAACTGGGAGGTGGTGGTGCAGGGTTTTTCAGCCATTGGAGCAAAGAAAGATAAGAGCCTTATGTTTAGGACATTTAGACCCCTTGACCATCTCACCATACAGTAATTTTTAAACTTGGATTGCAGTAATACAGGAATCCAGTGGAATGGTTAATTGTAGTTGTGGAGAAAGGAATTACCAAAATTCTGTCTCCATGTTTTAACTAGGGGAATTTTAATGAGGCATAAAACTTCAATCATGCGACTGACCTGTGGGGCAGAGTGTAGAACATATAATGAAACAGAAATAGAATTCTGAAAAAAAATTATTACCTTATCTGGAATTTACATGAAGTGTTAACAGGAAATTATGCAGCGGTTATAAATGAAAAATATGGGATTTAATGTACTTATTAATAAAGATTTGTTACATACATGATACCAGTGTCCCAAATCTGCTGTCCGCAGCTGTCCCCAATTTCTTATTTCTGTGTCCTCAAATGCATTTAGTGTCTTATTACTCTGGAAGCTAAGGCCAATATCCATTTAACACCAGTGTCTAAGACAAACGGAAACATCTTTGTATAGGGGTCAAGGACTGAGGAATTTCCCTTTTCTACAGTATTCAGACAGCCATAAAATTCTGGCTTTTTAATTGGGAATTCAGTTAATGTTTTCTTTGGATATGTAAACCTTCTGTGATGAGGAGGAAAGAATGAGCACATGGTGGCTCTTAAATAAAGGAGGAAAAAAAAAGCCTTCTCCACTGAATGAAAGATGAGTAACTGCTGAATTATGTGAGTATTGCACTGAGCAAAGAAATCACACTGTGAAAGTTTATTACCTTAGCTACTGTCCAGCTCCATATGGAGTCATTATGGCCTAGAGTCTCAATAGTGCTCCTAAATTGACCTCACTGTAATGCAGCTGTGCTTCCAGGTATTAAAACCTCTCTCATATTTCACTGAATATTCCCTGAGAGATCCAAGGTTATTGTAGTAAAAACTTTAAAATTTCATTACTTTGTTCTTTGACAAAGAATTTGGTAAGAAGATCCTACAGCCTGCAGATCAAATTGTGTGAGTTATTTCTTTTAAATCTGTTCTTCTTGCACACTTTTATTTTTGCATTCCTACCCTTGTTATTAAGTGGTAATTCTGCCAAGGGAGCTGGTCATGTTTAGGTGCATTACGCAGTTACCTAAGTAACCCACTTTCTTTATAAAGTCTCTCTGAGCATAGTGCTGACCTTAAAATACCACCATGATACTGCACTTAAACCAGCATGGACACTGGGGATGAACTTCCTGTCCCTCTCTGTGGATACTAGTGATTTGGAATTTACATTAGCACATTTGAAACCACAATTTAAAGCACTGTGCCCCTGGTAAGTGAAGAGTTATCAAAACAAGGACAGAATGGAAATGTAGGAAATGGAAATGAAGTTAGTTTTCCTTGTGACCGATTCATCCACTTGCTTGGGACCATTATTCAGACAAAAGAGACAATGTAGTCAAGTGAAATTTTAACCTGAAGTACTATTTTTATATACTCACATATACATTAAGACAATCTATGTGTGTTGTAATTTTTTCAGTTTCCATAATAAGAGTATACAATAGCATATATTGAAGATTATTTAAAGTACAAAGGGTGAGGGGTTTTCTGGTTTGGTTTTTTTTTTTTTTGTACTAGTAACAGAAAAATTCCAGCAGAAACATAAAGGAATCAATCTTTGTATGAAGTCCACCTTCTCTGTTCCCCGTAAAATTGAGCAAGCTCTCTTTCCTCCTGCCTTCTTTAGTGATTTGATTGCAATGGATTCTGTGCCTGCTGTTCTATGAGTTTTATGATTCTGTGAGAAAAGATGAATATAGCACTATAAATGTCCCCTCTGAATGCTATTTTAGCTTCTCTAAAGATACTGTAATCTAGTCTATCCATGGTATTTTCAGAAAAGCAGGAGATAGAGTTTTTGTTACCTAGTGAGTGAAGTTTTCAGAGCGTGGGCCCAATCTGTGGGCCTGAAGCTTCATAAGAGCAATCACCAATGAATGTGTATATTTTCCCATTTTCACTTGTGCAGACACAAATGGAGATACTTTTGTGAAAACATGGTGCAACTTTTCATAACAAAAAGATTATGTTTAGAGTTGTTCTGTGAAGTCCAGTGGTGTGGAGAGAATGAGGATCAAATTGTCCAAGGCCATTGCTTTAGTTGTCAGAGGATATATTTGTCCTTAGAGAAGTCCCTCACTTAGCAAAGATGGAATGGGTTTTTTTTCTTAGTGTAATGCTATTGTGGAAATATAAAACATTTACATTATGAAGGAAGGGATTTAAACTGAAAGCATACATAGGTCTTTCTGAAGACCACTTCCATCCTCATAAAGTATAAATGCTCATAAATAACTAGTCTTGCTTTTATCTTCATTAAATTATTTTACCATGGGCTATCAAGTCTGAGAATTTCTGCATATGTTAAAACCACTTCCACAAGGTATTCTTTTTAAAGCATATTATTTTAATGATTTATCATGAAGTATGATCTTTTGTATTGCTCTGATAGCCAGTAAAAGTTAAAATATTAACTGGCAGTATAGTTAACTTGGATAAGTGCAGCATTAAAGTAGATACACATTAGCCAATATGAAGCATCAGAGGTAAAATCAAAGGGATTAAATTTGACAGAAGAGCCCCGTTTAATTTCTTCCAACCCCTGTGGTTCTATTGAATAAAATGTACTTTAAGTACTTTTCTAGACTGCACTAACATCTGCTGTTCTTGGAAAACAGTTTTTGCCAGAGATAGCTATATTACTGGGAAATGCTGGCCCACAATGGCTTGCAGAGAGTGCTGTCTTCTTGTCTTATTCTTACTAATTAATTCCCACGAGGCTTGCTCCAGGACTAACTATTGTGAGCCCAGCAGTGTGAAGAGGTTAGCTGGGAAAGTCACAGGGAGGGCTGTGGTAGCAGCAGCAGAGCCCATGTGTGTGTGTGCGCATGTGAATCCCCGAGAGATGTATACATACAAAAAGATGCATGAAACAGGCAAGGACAGGCAGGAAGTTTAGTGACTCAGCTATGGCTCTTCCAAATAGCATACGTATTCTATAAATTATATCTAGACCAATTGGACACCATCCCAAAACTTATGAACTTAGCAAATCCCTCAAGTATGATTGATTTTCATAGTGTAAGTTTGGAAAAATAAATCTTTGTTGAAGAAGTTGTGAAACCCACTTATATCTGGAGACCTGTCATGCCTCAATAAATAACAGTGGTCAAACCCCGTGTGCTTCATGTTTGTGTTGACTTCAGTGATGGCAGTCTCTAAAACAAGCCAAGGTTGTGTAATTCTATGTGTATGAGTGTATGTTTGCATAAGCACAGACACACATGCCCATATGCACACCACACATATGCACAGACATTTTCTAGGAACCTTGCTTTCAAATCACTTCCTCAAAGAAGAAGGGAAAACAGTTTTAATTTCACAGAACTGACCAGGAGAGATAATGAAGTACTTTCAAAACTCTTTATGTGTCGAAGCCCTAGAGGCAAACCCCAGAGCTTTCTTACATTTAGCAACCAATTACCACAAAAAAAGAGTTTCCCCAATTATGAAGTGTACTAACACAGGCTGCACAGACTCAATTTCACAAAGTGTATTGGAAAGACAGCATTCACATAATTAATGAGAAAATGCTGCATGTGTTCAGGCCTTCTGTTAATTGATTAAATGAGCCTATGTCTAAATCTGATTATAATCATGCTGTGGCAGTACAATTGAGAGTAAGAGGTAAAGGGACTCTCTCTTCCTCTATTGTACACTCTTGGATGTGTGGACACATCCTTGCTCCTATTCCCCCCCCCCCCCCCAAATTATAAGAACAGGATAAAAACTGGGCTAATAGGAAAAGCAGCTGACTTCCCTGTCGAAAGGGGGATAGCTTAATCACAATTACTTGAACAGTTGTTCTTGGTTTAGTGTCTTGGTTCCTGTTTAATCCATCACTGGCACTTGTAAAGTACAGTGGGCTTTATAGCAGGTGTCAGTTTGATGCTTATTGTGGTTAACAGTTAACAAGTGCTGGTTAGTTTTCCCGCGGTGTTGCAATAAAACACAAAACCTGCCATGTGCTTGTCATTTTTTTTTAAAGAAGGCCACAGTGTTCCCTAAGGGTTGTGAGAGAAGTTCATCCCATTGAACTGGTCAGCAAGATATCATTAGCTCGTTGTGTACATGAAATCCAGGGGTTAGAGCACCAAGCGTCACAAGCCAGTTTCTTTACCTCCTTGAGCTGATCAGAGGATCAGAGTATCAAGGAAGGATTAGCACTGACTTGGGATTTGTGTGATTGGTTAATTTATTGCGGCGATGGCAGGCCTTTCATCTATGGCAACATTTAATCAGCACGGCCATGGAGGCTATTACGGGTTAGCTCTTTTCTCAAGTCAGCCAGGGCTGCACCATCAGCCCTATCACAATTCCCCTGAAATTTCCAAATTATCTGGAACAGGCTTTAGCCTCACAGTAATAAAAATTAGAAGAGATCCCTGATAGCGCTGGTGGAAAAGGCTTTCACTTGCACAGGGCAAATTATAAATAGTATGAACGTGCACTTTAAAAAAAAAAATTCTCCACCTCTTAAGAGATGTGCAGGACTTATCACCCCTGCTCTGATCCAAATCCTTGTGGTTGAAAATTTATATTAGATTTTATCAGTGAGGCCTAAGTCTAGAAAAATCAATGAAGGTTATCTTTTATGTTGCAGGAACTTGTGGAAATATTGATTTTCATTTTATAGTGAATTTGGAGCATGAGTTGGTAATCACTGCTGAGCTGACTACAATGTTTGCCTACTGTATCTTTTACTGAGTTTTGCTCAAGTATTTAAGATAGTATATTCCTGTTGATTTTAGCATGTAGTTTGAAGTCAAATGTTTCTTAATGCAAGTTGGTGCATCTCTTGTTATATAATGTAATCCTTCAGAGTAACGGTGATTAGCTAATGTCTGTTGAATGATTTCTGAATTTAATAGCAATGTTCAGAATGAGAAAGAGGGAGATTTCAGGACTCCACTCATGTATCTTGCTTCTCCTTTTTCCTTACCCGTCACTAAACCAAGTAAAATACAAAGTATAGGAAAATATAATGGAAAATAAGATAAAGGATGCTAAAAGATAAAATACTCATGTATAAAAAGACTTAGAAACCTGAATATTTGCTATTGTAAATTATAGTTATTCAATCTATTAAGCATTAAATCTTTCAGAACTAATGAAAACTAGAAAAACTACTGATAAAAGACATTGTGATCAGAGTTTATTAAATGAATCTAGATCCTTCATCTTGTCTCTAAATGCCTTAACTAGGCAAAACAATGATTCAGAGAGTGATTTTAGAGTTTTTCTCAGGTAACACCCTTATTCCCTCTCTGTAGTTTTTATTTCCATAGAGTATGTTTGCTTTCGATGTAATTTCTGTTGGTGGTGTATCAGTGCAACTGATTTTAAAATGGATGAATTCTTTAAAAAATCATTTGAATATTCAAATAAATCTGTTCCTGCCAAAGTTATGCCATTTTTGTTTTGATTTCAGGTAATGTGAGTTTTCTTTTAGACCTGATATAGAAAATGGATTTTTTAATACCTTCCTCACACAATCTAACTCTAGGGCAAGTAAAAGAAAACTCCATGAATTTCCAAAGATAAAGCCTAGCTGACCATGAGTACTTAAAACAGGGATACTCTGAGATAACTATAGGAAAAAAAATTATAGTTAGCTTTAAATAGATTTTGGAGTGTGGGGTCTGTTTGTTCCCTCCTTTGCAATTCCTTTGGGCACAGCCTGTTTCCCAAGTATAGAAGGCATGATGGTAACTTTGCCTGAGCAACCTTTTTAGCTTCTTGAGTAAGGGTTTAAATCTGTAACTCTATAGGGATGTTGAAATACGTAGGTTTTTTTAAACATTGATGCAGGAAATTGGAAAGAAGTAGTGAAGCTTTTTGCAAAGTACATGTCCTCAAGAAAAATATGACACTGCAGGTATCCATGAGCATAATCTCTAAATACATCATCATTCTTAGCTGCAGAAAACTGACAGGAAAAAGTGTATGAATGCAGTTACCTGAATCTCCCGGTTGGAGCACTTGCAGCATGATGCTGGAGAACATGCAAGGATGCACTTAGCAGCATGCACAGATATATAACATTCTGGCTCCTAGAATGAACTGTGTGTCAGTGCATTTATTTACATTGTATTGGCATCCTTCTCCAAGTTTATTGTGCCCTATTATGCTTCTAATGCTGTCATTATTTTAGTATCCTAACTTAGAGTCTTCTTCTTGAGTATTTAGTTGGTACATCTTTGGTTCTACCCATTTTCCTCCAATCACAGACTTTTCATATATTATACAGATGTATTGTAGATTTGTAGATATGAGTAATGATGTGTCACTGAGATCAGGGAGAGCAGTATTGTGTCCATTTTGTGGTTTTCGATGCTCTGATTAAGCTGATCATTATTCCTTTAAATGGAAATAACTTCCAGTAAAAAAAAAAAAAATAAAAAAAAGAAATGGAATGTATACCTTACTGGAATTAAGAATTCCTTACTAGTGCTGGAATTTCTATGAACTATGAGTACTGGTGGTATATGTAAAGGAAAGTGCGGCAGGTTTTACCTGCAATAATGTTAACTTTTATAAAGTTCAATGGAATAGAAAAGGGTATTTCTTTCTTCCTATAGAATGCTTATGATATCCAAAGCCTGTAATCCTTGAAGGTTGTCTCACAGCAACTCCTAATGACTTCTGATATGTTTGGAGATGGGGTGTGTGGGGTGGGGGGTAGGTAAGTGTAGCAACATTTTTTCCCTTTAAATTAAAAATGAAATTATTAACATCATAAAATCTCTGACAGTCAAGAAGCCCCAAAGAAAAGATTATCTGCAAAGATTGGCTTAAATTCTGTTATCTGAATTACAGGTGCAATTCCTTTTGGTATCAATGAGAATATTGTCTTTGTTACTGAAAGTAAAAGATGAGCTGTTGTCTATTTGCTTGTCTGTTATGGAACTACAGATGAGGCTGCAGAACCTGGACAGATTTCATTGCCTTTGTGAACTGTTAGTCTTGAACCCAGCATTTGCATGAAAATACACTGAATATTTAATTTTGTACACTTTAATCCAGTGCTAAGTTTAAAGAAAACACTTAAAGGATTTATAATACAATTTTTCAGGATTTGGAACATTTTGTTGTATTCTCTGTTTTATTATCATTATTTGTTTGGGTCTTTTGCCCCAAATCAACTCATCATATGTTCTTAAAAATTTGCCACAGTTGGAAATACTTTTTTCATTACTGAATAATACATTTCCATGAAGTTTTCTTTGAACCTCAGCAGTGCATCTTTTTTATGATTCTTCTCTACCATTAGTTATACACCAATGAGAAACTACCAAGTGATTACACATGACAATCATTTGAAGCATTGCTTCTGTTGGAAATACACCTTGCTTAGCTGATTCTTTCACAGTGATAATTGCCAAAGTTGGCCATTAGTGATAGCTTTATCAAAAGTTTTTGCTCATTAGGCTTTAGGAAATATTTTTGATTAAATTGGAAGAAACGGAGATGTGCAGTCAGATGATGAGGTAGTTGTGTGCTGGATTACTGAGGTTTACTGAGCAATTTCTACTAACAGAGCAGAATCTCCCACTCACCATTACTGTGTGCAGGGCATGATACTCTCTTTCTTTTGAATTTTTTTAAAAAGCCCATTACCTGCTATAAGCTCCATGACTCCTTTTGTGCCTGATCAAGAAGGGCAAATACCCACAAGAAGCGGGGACTTCTCTGGGGAATATGTGGTGAAGTTCCCCCAGGTCTTTAAAGATTCTTCAGGGAAGAAAATATATGACCATAATTTGTCTCAAAGAAGACAAGTCCTTGTAATTGACCTGGACAAATATATCACATACAAATGATCTTTCCCTTTCAAAATAATTATATATAACTATAGCAAAGCCAAAGGAGTTGGGATCCATACCTATCTAGTAAGAGATACAGAGACTTCAAGTAAGTTGAATAGCAACTGGGAAACACAGCAATTTAAAAGTAATATGGAAAAAAGTTGGAGGAGTAATAAATCAATAAATAAATAAATGGTGATGTTGGTTTTTTTAAAGAAAAAAAAATCTTACTTGAAATAAAACAGTGGAAAATTAGGATTGTTATACCTTCCTAGAATTGTGTATAGTATGTTGACTAGCCAGTACATTTCTAGATTACTTTGGTCATATTCCTGGGAAATAAGCCAATACTGATAAATAGACCTAATGTTTGAAAAGCCTTTAGGATGAATCTAGTGATTATATTATTGTTAATTTGGAATTTGACTCTAGAAAATGTAGTCCATTTGACTTTATGAAAAAAATAGATTTTGAAAAAAATGTGAAAGGTAATTTGCTTTGAATGCTATATATCAGATTAACTACAGAAAAATGGGAAATGTTTCAGAAGTTGAAAAATACAATTGGAACACATCCTGAGTCAGAGAAACTAATTCAAGTAATTCTCCTGGTAAACATTTTCTTACCTGTGTATATTCCAGCACCATCCTTACATGTGTTATGCACCTCTCTCATTCAAAATCTTAAATTGTAAACATTAAACAATTAAAACAATTTGGATCAGACAAGAAGTGTCATTTTTGCCCAATGCCATTGATCTGTTCTTCAGTTTATTTACAGTGCAGGCGAGGTCTGCAAGCTTTTTTTGTCACACAGGTGTTTATTAAGGAGGAAGAAGTAAAGCTGGCTTGTCCACTTTACCTGGTTCAATTTTCTGTGAATAAGAAGAGCACATATTAAGCTTTCTAGCATAATTTTCTGACATGCATATTTATTAAGGGAATTCATTTTCTTTTCTAAACCAATTCTTTTCTCAAACTTTAAAACAACTCTAGGTAAACTTAAAATTAGTCAGTGTTTCTTTTTAATAAAACTGAGTATTGTAGTACTGATATTTAATTAATATGTTATTGTAAATGGCATCTTTATTTTAATGTATTGAAAGCTTGATAGCCTTCAATTTAATGTGGACACCATTCAAGATCTTAAGATGATTTACACACTATTTCAGTCAATTCAAGTTCTATGGACTCATTTACATGTAAATTTTTGCTTCTATAAAGAAAAGTTTGTTGTTTATTAAAATATACGTGTTTTTCAGTTCTGCAAAAATATCCAAGTAATGATCTTTTAAACTTATCTATGTTGAAGTGAATCAATTTTGTAAAATATCAATTAAGCATTTCACTCTCAGTAACAACAAAGTGGAAATCCCATAAAGAGTCTATTTCTACCCAGTACTGAAGGGTCTCTATTTATTACATGGCAGGCATAAGGTAAAAGAATCAATAGAATTGGTGTCTGTGGACCATGTCCTGCTTCTTTTACTTTGAATATGGCAAAATTTCCATGGCTTCTGTTGTTTTCAATGCTGAATTGTAGAAGATGCAAGAACTGCAGAGTTTCACTTTGGCATGATGCTGCCAAATAGAAATTATAATGAAACTGTCTTGAATATTGAGGTACATACAAGTATAAATTTGATTGTAATATTATCTGTGACTTGTAAAAATTAGAAAGTCAGGTTTCTTTTTGTCTAAATTTTCTTGCATTTAAGGAATTTTTCAAGTCAAGTATCTGCCCATTAATTTTCAATGCACTGTGGTTAACATATTATTTTGTACAAATCACTGGCAGTCTTCTGTGGAGTACTTCAGAAAGAGAAGCTGTAAAAAAGTGTTTGAAAAGTAGCCTGTTTATAATGCAGTATAGAGATATAATTCCTCTGAAAAATATGCTTTTTACAGTCAAATAATTTAATAACTAATAGAAAAAAGGCAGGAGTGTAGTTTTTTAGAAAACATCCCGTTCCAGTTGTCAAGGTTTTAATCAAAATCCCAGGCCTTGTGGAGTATCTAAGGATTTTCTCTTCTGTTTTCTTACTTGTTTTTTGAACTATAATCCCAGTAATGAGCAAGTAACAAAACTCAGCTGCACCTGTGAAACTACCACCTATCACAGTTCTTTCAGTCTCAAACAGGATAACCAGAGCATAACTACTGTGAAGCAATACAATTATGAATTTCTTGAGGGGGAAAAAGGAGAGATAAGTGCACAGAAGTCAGCTAACACTGATGCATGGGTGGCTACAGCATGCAAAGGGTTAACAAGATTTTCATTTTAGATAGTTGCCGTAGTAACAATCAGAGAGCTCAGGCTGTATCTTTTCTATTTGTGGGGAATGTTTAGATTTACAGAGTAGCTCAGCTTATTATATATCTGCCTTGATTGCTGGATAAGGTTCGTTGATTAAAAACAGAATAAGATGCATTTTTATAATACTAAGGGAACCCACTGCCCCCTGCCTCTGCCTCCCATCACTCTTTGTCCAGATCTCTCACAGCTCTCCCAGCACTTGCCTGCTGCCCAAGGTGTGGCTGTAAATCAAGTTTCACTTGAACTTCCAAGGAGCAGGGGCTGGATCAGCCTGAGCTTCATGGAGCAGGAGTGCTTGGTCCTGAGTGTCCCTTTTCTCCTTCCAGTGGCTAACATGAAGCTAAAGCCATGGCACCACCAGCCCTGGGTTTGAGCACTGCTTCTTTTGTTTGATGTTGTAGCTTGTGTTCTCTTATTCACCATCCACAGCTTAGTAAAAGAAAGTTTGATCAAAGGTCACCTCCGCAGTGGAGGAGTGAAAAGGCAGATTTCCATCATCCAACTGTTCCTCAGAATTAGCAGGAGCTATCAGAGGCTCTGCAGATGTGACCACCTCCCTTCAATGTGCAAATGGGAGAATCAGGCAGTTATTCATTTCCTTCCCTGAAAAACTGAGAAGGCTGGTGGTGACCACAGCAGCACCTGTGCAGAGGTTGCAGTAACCCTGAAGCCTGGAGGCTGCCACACGAGACCAATACCCCATGCTGATGGCAGCTTCACACCTCACCTGAGGGCTCATATCTCTTGGGAGCAGGGAAAAAGCCCTGCTCAGCTGGAACGCCAGGTTAAAGTCTGCCTTGAACAGCTGCTGCCACTTAGTACCAAGTGATATGAGGTAGCTGTTTGAAACGGATATGGTGGCTGCAGTGGTGTGGCTTTTTAATGCCTAATTCTGTGATAAGAAGAGAAATTCTGGTATAAAGTTGTACTAACTTGTGGGGTTTGATAGTCTGGTCTACTCTGATTCTGCCAATTTCTAAAGCTTTTGCTCTTTGCAAGCTTGATTTACCTCTGGTGCTTTGTGGTCTTAGGTTGCTTTCTTGGCTCCATAACACACAACTGAGGGTCTTTCTTTCCCTTTTATTGGCTTCATTAGTATCTTGAAGTGCTAGGAACATTTGGAAACTGGCTTTTTTTTTTTTTTTTCTTTCTCAGGTGTCTGAAAATTCATTCAAAAATTTTACTGGAAGGATAAAGGATTTGATTTTATTGGATTGGATTGGGTGTTCTTTGAACCAGGGAAGGCTTTCAAGGAAAAATTACCTTTTGGAATTAAAAAGTAATTTTTGTGAAACTGGTCTTAGCCAACAGTAGAATAGTTTTCTAATCACTTAAATTCAGTCTGCAGTGCGGTGATACTCAGCTTGACTCTTATTACCACTGTGAGTTTTTATTTCATACAGTAACAACAACAAAAATAACCTGACCCCTGTATAGGATCTATGTGCAAATTTGTTGTTCTTTTTGATGCTCCCTACTTTTGAAAGTCAGCCCACTCCCACTTGAGGACCACTCCTTGGATTTGTGATCCCAGTCTTTACAGGTCCCAAGGTATCCTATTAGAGAACACAGAGCTGCAGCACTGCTGGCCCAAGGGGGCTTCATCGATAAGCTGGCAACTGACAAGAGTTTGAAACCAAGAGTCTTTAGTCATAGATATACCCAGTTACTGCATTCATCAAATTCACACTGTTTTGTTTCTATACGTGAACGTGAATGAATCCATCAGCTCCCTTTAAGCAATCACTCTTTTATCAACACTGTCATTTAAACATAGGATACCAGCCTGTGTGTACCCATCAGTCCCAGAAATTAACTTTGGTTCATAGGGAAATTCTTGCTGCAAAGCATTTAAAAAACCCAATTTATTTCTTTCTGAGAAAAAGATCCTTTAAGTAAACTTGTGAAGCTTCCAGTTTCTTTGTCTATTGTTACTTATTTCAAATGATAGTGGGGTTTTTTTAGTCCTGTAAAATATGTTAATATGGGAGGAGTTTGAGCTTTGTTCGCTGTTATTTTCAAGTTATAAACATAGCACCAGGTCCGTATCTCTCTTTTACCCCTTCTTTTATGTGTAAATGTTTCATAACTATCTGTATGAATTTTCCAAGTAAAATACATTTTCTTGGAACTGTTTTTCCTTATGGTAAGTCTTTTACCCTTAACTTCATTGTGTTCAAAACCAAAAGCTTGAAAACAGCATTCCTACACTACTTCTTTGTTTCCATATTTTAAGATCTATTATGCAATGGTATAGTGAGTAATCATAATTATGCATTCATGATGATGTTTGTACTGGCTTAACTCAGGAATAGTGTGAGGAAGCTAATCTCGAAGCTACAGGCTGTTTTCCTGGACTTCAGATTCTGATCTGAGCTGTTTGTTGAGTCTTACTGGAACCAGAGCCCCACACTCACCAGTCCTGCTGCTGGATTCTCCATCTTTATCTCCAGTCCCAGTGAAGGACCTTCACCCATTCTTTTGAAATGTTTTTTTTCCTGGAAACTTGCACAGTTGCAGTTCTTAGTCATGATGCATGTATTCAGTACTGAAACAATTTAAATGAGAGCAGCGTTACACAATGATGTCATACACACTACAAAAACTGAGGATACTTTTAATCTGTGATTGGGCATTTTGGGGAAATTGATTTTCATTTTTTTGTGACAGCAGTGAAATAAAATCCTCATGCTTTTAAGGCAGTGGGGAAAAATTACCTCATTATGTGTAGCGTATTCTTCAACTGGAAGAAAGTAACTGCTTGCAAGGTAGAGGTGCTGCCCTGCTCAGTTCATCTTCTTGTTCCAGGCTTTCTGAAAAGGAAAAGAAAATGTTAGCACCATGAATCTGTAATTCAGATCTGTGACAGATCATACTGATGAGAAAGCACAGAATTTTGGAAAGTATTTTCTCTGAAATCCTCATATTAATCAGTTACTTAATACCACTATTATTTATTTTTAAAATCTATGCAAAATTTGATGGTATAGAAGAAAAATTAAAACCCCTAAAATACTGCACGGTCATAAGCCAAAATCTATTGAACTGATTTTCTTTTGAAGTCTATTTTAATATTTTCAGGGGTTTTCCACTGATAATATTTGGGAAGGGGTTTTCAGTAGAATTAAAAAAATTAAAATTTTACATGAAAACACAAAGCATATCTTACGAAAGTGTAACTGGCTAAAGGAAATTTTACGTTTCGTCTTTGATATACTAGAAAAACAGAAATTATAAGTGAATAGATAATAACCAGATGATTTCAACTATTTGTAAACTTTTCTATCAGTATTATATACATAGTGTGTGTGTAAAGTTAATTGCTCTGCTCATTATTTGTGAACAAGAAAGCGTAGAGTAATAGTAAAAATCTCTAAAGGAACCTTTTTCCAGTTTATTTATACATAACCTGTCAATTATCGTGCATAATGCAACAAGCATACCAGCTAGCAACACACTCACAGAAAACCATTTAAGTTTGTTTTTTATGGACACAAGAAGCTGATATTAAAGCCATTCCTAAGAAAATTGTCCTTGATTTTACATTACCCTGGGTGGGTGTTTCAATTTCTTCCATTTACTATCATGCTCGCTGGGGAAAAAATATCCTAGTGTCTGCTTAATAGTGATGGAATTTTCTACATGAAGATGTAAGGAGGAATTAGGTTTTACCCCATAATTATATATTAAATCAGTGTTAAAATACAGTTGTAATCAAATCCTTTCATATCCCAAGGCCGCACATTTGATACAGTACATTGGAAGGTCAGAATACTTAGCTGAGTATACACCCCTTGAGACTCAACAGATGTACAGATACGCGGCCTAATCCCAAAAATGCATTCATAAGTCTGGAAGATCAGAATTGAGCCTTAATTCTCTAAAGGACTGCCACAATGTTGTGTGGTCCTTTCATCCAAATTAGAATGATTCATTATGCCTAGTCCATTAGCACCATCAGGGATAGGTGTGGGCCATAAAATCTGCATTAGGATTTCTAAATATGTCAAGGATAATCTTAAAAGGAGATAAACTGGGATGTTTTAACTGAACTAAAAATAATTAATCAAAGTCATACATATAGACTTCTGGTTGTTGAATCATGCGTTAAACTTCTACCTTAAATGATTATTCTATCTTAACAAATATAAAACTTGGGCAGAGGATTGTATGTTGGATTTATGCTCTTTAAAGTACCATACTTCCTCTTAGTAGAGAGATATATAAATAGCTAATAAAAGGATGCATAAAAATCTTTAAAAGTCCTCGAGAAAGGCAGAAGTTCTTTTCTATTCCCCAATTCTATTTCAAATTAGAGAGGAATTTGTATATAATATTTTGTGTGCATTCAGTGTGTGCAGCAGTGAAGTTCAAAGATTGTGTAATGCATCACCAAGAGAATTATGTTGCAATACCTACACCATTGACTACAATGCCTTTGTTTTGAATATATATTCCATAAAGACCTCATGATATTCATTGGAAATATAATCCTAATAGAGCTTCACTCGTTTATACAGTTGAAATATTGCACAAGCACATACAAAGAACTTTTTATTTTCTCCCTCTTTATTTCCGAGAGAGAAAAAAAAGGTTGAAATTTAAAGAAGTTATCTTTTACTTCTGTTAAAGCATGACTTATTCACCATTCATAACAAAAACATTCACTTCCGTAAAGTAAAATACACAACCTGAGTTTGCAGTTCCAAACAAATTAGTAACAATATATAATAAGCAGAATCTATAACTAGCTATTCTGTAGTTCTGTGTAATAGATGATTTATAGAAGACTTTGTGCATGTCCTTTTTTATTTTTGTATTTTTAATGGATTCACAGAATCATGGAATGGTTTGGGTTGGAATGGGTCTTAAAGATCATCTCTTTCCAACCCCCCTGCCTGGGGCAGGGACACCTTCCACTAGACCAGGCTGCTCAGTGCCCCATCCAGTCTGGCGTGGAACATTTCAGATATAGGGAATCTTATTCTCTGAGCAACCTGTGCTTCACTCCCTAGTGAAGCATTTCTTCTTTGTATCTAATCTAAACCTACTCTCCTTCAGTTTAAAGTCATTTCCCTTGTCCTATCATTACCCCTTTCTCTGTTCCTTAGATAAAAATAAACATATGACACATGAAATTTGGACTTCTAGAAAAAGTGATTTAAATCATCCATTCCAGGATAAGAAAGAAAATAACAAAGAAAAAATTACAAAATTGCTCTAAACTAGAAATTATTCAGTACCACACTAAACTAAGCTGCAGATACTGCAATCATTTTGGATGGCTTTGGTGTAAATAGCTAGACCATAGGACCAGGCAGAATTAATCCATATGCAATATAAGTGCCTTCATGTCTTCTGGGAAAACCTCTGTAATTGTCGCCTTGATCATCTGAAATATCTATTGTCACATTAACTGCCCCAAGCCCAAATGATATTTGTGCAAAGTGAGAGACCAGTTGACAGAAGTTAACCAGGGATTGATAGTTTATCCCACAATTTAGCCCCTCAACCTATCCAGAGTAAATTCAATGCTTGCAGAATTGAAGCTGAGCCATACTGAGCAGAGTATTCATCTATCTTATGTGGGAAATGTTTGGGAAAAGTGAAATAAGTTACATTCAAGCAAGTGCATTCAGAAAGTGTTTACTGGCAAATAACAACATGGCCTCATTAGCAGAAAGAGATGAAATTCTTAGACAATAATTTACAACAGTGAGGTTAACCCAGTAGAAAAAATGCACTGATAATTCAGTGTGAAAGTGTGCAAGCAGCACTGCATTATATCTTGTCTAAAGATAAGTTATATAGTGTGTGATTTCATCGGTACAGGTGCATGTCATCTCTGAAATAGTATTATCCAAAGTATTCAACTTTACGGTAAAGCCAAAAGGTTCAACACCCACAGCAGATACCTGAACACTAAGACACACTGACATTGCTCATGCTACCCACAGGTATCAACTCAGCACAACAGACATGATTCACTTAGAGTTGTCAACTTTCAGAATATCCTCAGCACATTTATGCTAATCACAGCACTAACAAAGAATACAATTTCCTGGTTCTGGTCATTGTGAAAACACACAATACATATATACACTGCTTTCCCAAAGAACAAAATGAACAGGAAAGAGAGTAAAAGGAAAATAAAATGAGAAACTGAAGTCAAGAGAGTGATGGCAAAATACAGTGCTATCTATCCCATGCTCTTTGAGAAAGGAAGTTATCTATACATAGTCAGGTATTTAAAAAAGGGGGGAAAAGAAGGGGGAGCAACTGTGGAGTGAAAGCACATGAAGGCTTTAGAGGAAGGAAGGACTGGAGCAGAAAGCCCATCAAGATAGAATGATGTGGGCAGTGGAAGATCACTGAGTGTTCAGAGATCCGTTTTCCAGGTTTTCCATTCCTGTTCCAATTGGTTTGTTGTCACCTCCTCCAGGACCACAGAAGCAGACAGAAGGAATCAACAGGACTCAGATAGGTCCAGGTGTTCCAGAATATGGGTTTATTTAAACCTCTTTAGAACTGGGGAAGAGTTTGAAGATGTGTTCAACAAATTGAAGTTGCTTTAGAGAGCATTACTTTGTACCTAAATTACAGTGACATTTGATTTATGGTTGTTTTGCACATTTGAAAAAAATACATTCTACTGAGGTAAAATGAATTTATCCCCATGTTTAGCATATATTTAATTTGCATTAGGCAGGCACATTTGATAGTAATAAAAAATTTGAAATCATATTAAAATCCTGACAAGTGTTGGAAAATATTAACATACCTAGTGTGCGGGGCTTTTTGTTTGAATAATTTCCTTGGTCTGCTATAGGTTGTGGATGAAATGTACATAGTGATACATGGTGAAATGTACGTTCAGTCTTGTTACTTGACAAGTGATGATCCCTTGGGGTAAACAGCAGGGTTTCTCAGTTGCAGGGAATCCCAGCTGTCTTTTGGGATTCCATCTGTGTGCACATTCCACCCCCCCCCCCTTTTTTTTTTTTTTTGTGTTTGAAACATTTAAAGACTTTGGTTTGACCCCAACCTCTTCAACTGTTACCAATATATTTCTTCTACTATCACCAAAAAATATAGTGGGGAGTAGATCCTTCTTTTCTTCATCACTAGTTTCATCACAAGTAACAATTTGTGCAGAAATAGAGATTCTTGAACACTCCTCTGAGACCCTGGATCCCATAAATTTGTAAAGTAGTAACTAAAACAATTGTCCCGTGCTGTCTAAAGGTTAAGGTGAAAGTAACTGTATGCATTATGTTGGTATCAGGTTTTCAAAGTTTTTGCCTTTGGGTTTTTTTTTCAACCTCAAGGAACAAGGATTGCAAAATTTCTTTTGCATTTAGTTCAAGTTTCAAGATCTCACCTGCAGACATGGCTGTGAAAGCTGAAATGCTGGTGCAATTGTAAGATTCCAGAGTGGGTGTTTATGGCTGGAGACTGTCATGTCTTCGCAGTAATTAGTGATGTTGTCATCAGCATGGAACCACAGCACTGAAAGCCTCCTGACATCTCCAGTGTTGTGTTAGTGGAGAGGAGTTGCCTCTGCATGTCTTGCAAAGAAAGCTGTGGCACTGTGAAGTGCTGCCACAGGCCTTGACTGGCAGGTTTTCCAGAAAAGCCCTTGAGATAAATATTCTTCCAAGACTGAATCCTCCTTGGAAAAAGATAAGAGTTTTCAGGGAAGCTACAGAAATTGAAAGACAGTCCAGCTGATTGCATACAAATCAACAACAAAATGCGGATCTCTGCCTGTCCATTGGGCTGTTTGGGTGGGATTGTCTTACAGCTTTATGAATTTATAATCAGTTATAAAGTAAAGAAATACATTTAGACAGTCAGTGTGAGAGGCGATAAAATGGAGTTACCACTCTTCTTGTTATTTAAAAACATCTTAAAACAAATATTAATTAATCAGGGATAATCTGAGACCTATACAAATATCTGTTATTGCTCTGTCCAGAATGACCCTTAGGAGCCTTTCCCAACTGAACTGATTTGATGAGCTTACAAAGTTTGCTGAATTGAATATGGTGATCATCAAAGGTGAACTCAAGCTCTCAAGAGGGGATGTTCTGCAGTTTCAGCATGTCAACCCTGTGATGATCCAATTGAATTTAAATTGAATTTCAAAGTAGAAACCTCCATCAGTGTATTAACTGGTGTTTTGCTAGCCCAGACTCATATCTGAAGGCACCTGAGATATGTTTACAGCTCTCCTCCCAGTACACTCTTGGTTTTAATTGACTATATAAACTAACGCTGCCCAGGGGGCATTGGAACTTTCTCCAAGGTCATGAAGACATTCTGGTTATATTCTGTATCTTTCATGGGAACTGAGGCTCTTTGGAAGATTTAGGAAGAAAATCTGTTTGCAGGAAATAAAATACAAAAAGAAACAAAGCCTTTGAGTATCACTGCATCTCCTTAAATAATGTTGAACCCTTCTTGGAACACTGTGCCTGGCAGAGGATGGTCATGTCACAGTGACTTAGTGAACTTGAGCTCAGTAGCTCAGTAACTGTTCCTTGCTTCAACACAGCTTCTGAAGAAACAGCTAGCACTGATCAGGCATTTGACATCAGAATTTCATAGCTTTCAAACAACTTGTTCATGCTGTATTTTTCTTCAGTGCGGGGTTTTCCTCAAGTTTCTGCCAGGCCACACACATCATATGTTAGAAATCTTTGCAGGGAAGAGCCCATCTAATGTTACTTGTCAGCACTGATTCCATTTAGCAAGACTGCAAAACTATTTTCGGCCTGCTGTGATGGCTATTTTTATCTCCATTAACCTCTTGACTGAATATAAACATTTATTGAGGGTTACCTCCCTTGTTTGTCCAGTTGCTTCAAAGGTTAGTGAAAAGTGGATGCCTGCCTGACCTCTTTTATCCTCATTAGCTAATTCTAATTGTTCCCTGAGAGATCACAGTTTTGACCCTGCTTGTCCTTGTCAAATTTGTCTAGTTATGGCATGAAAACATTAGCAGAAATTACATTTTCAGGGAAACATTGCTCAAGTATAGAATGTACAGTTGCCTAGTGTAGAGCAGTGAACAATACTGTGGGTCTATAATGTTTAAAAAATGTGTGGTAATTACTGTATGGCTCCATCTTAAAGACACTCGTGTTAGCAGATGCCTATGATTATACTTGGGCAGTAGGGAGAATGTTTTGTAAGCTTTTGAGTAATATGTAGCAGTTCTTTGGAGGGAGAAATGAAATTATATTTGGTTTTAGAAGTCTTATTTGTTAGCAGCTGCAATATTGTTGCTTTTGTGTCAAGAAAGCTTGTTTTTGTGTAAAAAGGTACATTTCTTAAACTAGAGATATTCCTGCTAGCACTTTAAAAAAACCCAAACAAAACAGTGTAAAGTAGGTAACACCTAACATTATTATTTTGGGAATGACCAGCTAAATTTTGCAGTATGACAAATACATCTTATTAATTACAGGATGATTTTCATAGAACTCTCTGGGAGTCAGAGCATGAACATACTTTCATTCAAGTAGGATGATGTCCCAAAGGTAAAAGAGCTGTCATGAAGAACACGTTGCCCTGCCAAGACTTTCTTCGGTGTCAAGCCAAGAAAGCCCTTTTTCATGTCCCTTGGTGGTTCTCAGCTGTGGTTGTACAGTTGAGACAAAGGACCTGGCAGGTCTCAATTAGGTATCTCAAACAGACAGGTCCCAGGCCTTACAGGTTGTACCCAGTGCCTTAAATTCCACAGACACTTAGTGCAAATTAAAAAGCACTGGTGTAATGCGCTCAAAGCACGATATCCTGCTTTAGAAGCGGGTTGCCGCATTCTGCACCCGCTTCAGCTTTCAAATGGATTTAAAATGTAGCCTCAGGTATAGCGCATTGCAGTAGTCTAATCTTGAGGTGATAAAGGCATGACTGATTTAACCATAGCTTCTTGTTATCTTGGACTGGGGTCTTTTCATTTTAACCATTTTAAGGAAATGGCCTTTCCTGAATCAGCAGGCTTGCTTCAGTTCTTACTGTGTATAAGGCACAACAAGAGCAAGCCTCTCTCAGTGGTGGACACCTATGAATGTGTAAACCTCACAGGATGCCAGACCCCAAGAACTGCTGCAGTGGTCCTGACCTGCCTTACAGCTCACACAATATGCCAGTAAGGTGCATCAAAGGGAAGCCACTGCTGGTATCCCTCAGTGGAGCTGCCAAGCTTTACAAGCAGCCGGGGTCTTGTGAAGTTTTGCTTTCATATTAAAATAAGTTTATTTACATATCTGTGTAGCTTGGGAGCAGAGCTGTGGGAGAATGGGAAATTCTTTTGAGGTGTCCACCAGTTCTTCTGGGCTAGCAGAGCTGTGAGACGAAACACCCTGTTCCTCCTCCAGCCTATCTCTAGTGCTTAGAGACTCCTTACAGCTGCAGAGCTGATTACAAGTTTTAACTGCCAAGCTGACCTGGAAGCTAATTTAGTGATAACCATGGAGTTCTTTAAGTT
This sequence comes from Eopsaltria australis, assembly GCA_034509425.1. Lineage (NCBI taxonomy): Eukaryota > Metazoa > Chordata > Aves > Passeriformes > Petroicidae > Eopsaltria > Eopsaltria australis. The sequence goes on from JAVTVJ010000026.1 coordinate 1,327,256, forward strand.
CCATAAAAGCCCTGTAAACGGGGAATGGCAGAGCAGACACAAGTGCTGACTGCTGGTGCCCAGTCTACCTGCTGCCACTGCTGCTTCACCTCAGAAGGGATGAGGCCTGGGTCCCTCTCCTTGTCTGGAGGAAACTGGGGCGGTGGCCTGGGACTAAGCCTAGCACTTACTAAAGGAGAAATTAATCTCCATGAGAAAGTCAAACTGTATCTCTGTATCTCATTCTTCCTCAGCAGTATGTGGTTAAGTATAATCCTTTCCCAGGACATATTATTTGTCCTGTCTATGTAGATAAACTATTGCCCAGCACAAAAAGATCCTGATATTATTTGAGGCTTTTTGATACCACCTTAATGCAGATAATACCCTTAGAGATGGAAGAGACACAATGAAATGTCAGACGTCTGGAAAGAAGTAAACCAGAAATAGGAATTAGATCTTGTGAAAATTAAATAGATGATCCCTTCTGCACTTTAAAGATAGAATTTTGGTTTGTTCTGTTTTTTAACTTGGACTCCAACTTGGAAAAAAAAAATACTTTTTTGAATGTCTTAATCATTTGTGGTGTACTTGGAAAAGTCTCCTAACTGGATAATATTTCACTGTCTTTTGATTGTACTTGGGATTACCAGAGACTGAAAGCACATATAAGCACAAAAACATGTTAAAGGCTTGACTGAAATGGCACTTAGAGAAATGCAGTAAGTATTGAAGTGTGTCCTGATCCTCCTCTTCATTATTGCTATGCAGCCATTGTTGCCAACATTCTTGCTACGCCTTTTATTCAATTTGGGTATGATCCTCAGCTGTGTGAGAAATAGCCACTCTTCATTGTTCCTGTGGCAGCCTTAGCTCTGTTTCGGTGTAAATTACAGTAAAGTTCACACTTTTCTATGATAGAAGATAGAGGTGATACTTTGATTACCTTTCATCTCATCTGCTGCAGCTCTTTCTCAGTTCTTGCCTAGTCTGTGTCATTATTTTCAATGTAGCCCATAGGTATATACTTCACAGTGATTTCATAACTGATAATTTCAGGCTTCTTGATAATTAAACCAAACTTATCAAAATTTAAAAAAATAAAATTGTTTCATTTACTGGTCAATCATAAATTAGAATTTAAATTCAGAATACAAGTGCACGCAGTTGGGTTGACTCTTGTAATACTTCATATAAGCAAAACATACTTTCTGCAGCTTCCCATTGGGAAAGCAGTATTAGGAGTTGAGATATTGCACGTCTCTTGTTTCAGTGTTTTTATCCTAGGTAGGTATATTTTTGCTAGATGTTACTTTCCTTTTTCCTAATTTCATTCATAATTTTTATCTGTTTTTTCCCAATACATAGGGAAGACCAATAATGTCATGGAATACATACAGAAGTATGACTTATGCACAAACATTTGTATGAAAAATGCAAAGTCTAGAATGAAAATTAATTAAGAAGTAATGTATTTGATAAAACAGTATTAGAGTCTAAACAGGTATAAACCCCACAAAAATATGAAGACCTGTGACATTTAATGTCTATCATAACTATTAAGATATTAATATAATTATAGTAAATATATATTCATTAAGATTATTTATTTAATCTTATATAACTAAAATATTTTATGCAATATCTTATTTTCAATATTTTCAGGTATATTTTGTGAATGTAATATGTTCTGTGGTAAATGTTTTTATTCTTCACTACATTTCTAGAATAGTTATCAATAATAAATGTTGGCAAAGTGTCTGGAATGTCCATGTAAATATGATTTTCTGCATCTTAAAATTTTTTATCTCAGTCAGTAATACAGAATATCGCAAAATAGGTTGAGACAACTAGAGAATTATTGGTGGAGTATAAAAATAATTAAATTCTCTTACAAAATATTGGAATGTCTTGTACAGAATTATATCCCAGAAAAAATAATTAAAAGTTACATTGTGACTGTTTTATTTTTGTACTCTCTGTTGTGGGTTCATTCTTGATGCAGAGAAGAACTGTCTGTAATAGAAGTCTAAGTGCCACATACTGACAAACTCAGGATTACCCACAGGATTTTTACCATTTGATTAGTAAAAGGAGTTAAGTGTTGATAAATTTCAGGCCTCTGCCTTATCTCCTCAAATACCAAATTCTCTAAATATAGAATTTGAAATACAGACAGGAGATGGTAAATTGCCTGCATGCCTTTCAGGTGTGATGATGTCATACTTTACATTTAAGTCTTTGAATATATTAATACAACTTGTTTTATAGTCTTTTTGCAGTGAATCATTAGTGTTATTACTACTTCAGACACAGTAAAATCACACATCAACACATAGCAAAAGGGGGAAAATTCCATTATCCATTCAGAACAATTTCCTATGATAATACAAATGTTACCCAGGACAGATCTTTGAAATGGATACTGATTCTTTAAATTCTTTCCTGTCTGTTTCAGGAAATAGTGAGATCCCATTGATAATGAAGTACAATGTGTCTAAAGTTCACTTCTAAACACTTGGCTCTTTGCTGTGAAAGTCATCTGCATTCCCTTTATAATTCTCAGCCACCAGAGATCTGTGTAATCTTGGAGATCTGATCCAATATCATTCGGAAAAATCCTTGATAATAGTTTCACCATTCAATAAATGAAAGAACTAAAGCTTCCTGCTTGTGTCTTCTTTAAAAAAATCCTGAGGCAGGGGAATAAGACTTTGGCTTATGGGTTTCAAGATTTTGTTGTTTGCAAATAAAATGATTATTACCATTATTATTCAAGTTCTTAATCAAGGCGAACAAATGGCATCTGTTTGTTATCATCCTTCCTACAGAAGACAAAGGCTTCAGTCCCTATGGTACTGACTGCTGGCCCCAAGTGGCTGCTGGATGTGACTTGGCAAGGAGTAGAAGACAACAAAAACAACTGCATTGTGTACAGCAAAGGTAAACACAAACTGATTTTTTTCCTTTACTTTCTTGTGTAAGCTACTGAGATAAATATGTACCTGTTGCACACCAGGGAATTAATACAATGTCTCCCCTTAATGTCAGTTTTTGTTCGCATTTTTCTTCCATTTTCTGGTTTCACCTTTTTTTTTTTAGTGGTATAAAAACGTCACATGGTGCCTGTAGTTTATTAAATGTTGTGAAAATACTGAAGGACATCAGGTGACATAAAATGTACCATCCATTTGTCTCTGAGAGTCAGTATTCTGGGAAACATCACTGAAACCTATACACTTTGAATAAGTGAATTCTTTTTGACTTTTTTTGGGCATACTGGATATAATTTCTCTATGTTACATAACATTGTAGATTACTAACTGAAATCCAGTTTTATATGAAAAATGAGAATTTGATTGGACTGTGAAAAGACTTTATGTCAGTGTGGTAACATAAGATAAATGGAACTGGATTTCAGGGTTGTCACCTCTGACATTCCAGTCTCTGCATAGCGGCATGATGTGGTGATGCTTCACTGGAGTGTATTTGCTAGTGGCAATGGCTATCACTTCTGTCTTATGTGAACTTTCAGATTTGTTCAAGTCAGTACAAGTTCTTACAAGGCTGCCCACCAAAGATGCTTCATCTAACCCATCACATCTAACAGCTCCTTTGGGTCAAGGTGCACAGGCTTTTGTCTTGCATCTTGAAACAACACAAAGAGCCTTGGGTTCCGTCCATAGCACCATAGACTATGCACCACATTGGTGCAGTCACTGTGAAGGCTTTCTAGCTTTCTGAGCAGCTACAGAGTCATTACAATACATTAAAAAAAAAAATAAACAAAACACCACTTGAATACATGGAATAAAAATAACTTAGAGTAGCTGTATTTGGCATTCACCCTACAGATCAGGTTGCAAAACTATGACCTTCCTTCCTTGTATTTCAATCACCAATCTCAGCACTTTGTGAATACTTTAGAACATGCACTGTTCTTGTATAATTTCTTTTAGGTTTTATTTCTAACCAAACAGACCTACTGAGATCAAAGATTTGTTTGCTGAGGCAACCTAGTGACCATTTTAGCATACAAGCATCCAGGCAAATAAGCACCCATATCAATATATTAACATACAAAACACTAATCATAACATCAAAGGCTCCTAAAAACTTACTAGAAACAATTACAACTTGTTCCTATAATCATTGCAATTTATACACTTATAAGAGGATTGCTTTTAAACTGCCACAAGCCTTTGAAAGTTGAAACGCTGAAAACAGGGAATTTGCATGTTAAAAATGAGTCGCACACCAGGGTCTTATAAATTCTTTCTATTATAATTACAGAATGTCAACACATTCATTCTACAACCTGAAACACCTGCAGAACTAGAGAACTGGGCTCAGATCTAAAAAGGGTTGAGCTGCCCTCCCTTCACAGCTTGCTGATTGCAGCCCAAGTGAAAGAAACAGCAAAGTGCTCTGAGTAACCAACACACTGAAGCTTTTTGTATGAACCCAGAGCTGCAGTTTGCTGCTCATAATATTGAATATACACAGGCAAACTTTTCTGCAAAAACTTTTTAATGTAATGGGAAACTACTTTCACTACAAACCATAGCTCCTGCAAATTCCCATAGAATGATGTCTTATAAAGTATTATATTGTTTCTGTAATTGTAATACTTAGCACATATTTACCACTTGGACTTTTCATCTCCAAGGTATTTTACAAATATTAACTAATTTATTAGATAGTTTCGATACTGTCTGATTTAGTCTATTGAAATACAATTTATTTGTTTTTTGAATAGTAAGAACTTGCTTCAGTTTGATGCAATCTGATTAGCCCAAAATATTAGTATTTTCATTCAGAGGTGATGGATTTTGTTTCACTGATCATGCTGATTATTTTAGTACTTGGTTAACAAGGTATGATGAGATGGTTGTACAGTATTCAAGGTGAATTCCATTGTGTCTACCACAGATTCGTACTATAACTAAGGTTGAAGATAAATTTGAAGATAAATACATCTTAAAAACCTCTTATTTCACTGAACTAGTGCAGGAAGTAAATTGTAGATATTCTTTGCTTTCACTGTAGTCTGTTTCTCTTTTTGAGGTGGCTGCCCTGTCGGTCATTAAGCACCTACCCTTGCCTTGAGCTCTGTAGGGATTTTTATACTAGGAAGATTAATTGGCTTGGATCACAAAACAATGTCAAATAGAAGATGGTAAAATAAATAAATAGAATAATGTTTCTTCCTTCAATTTGTATCTCATCATTCCAGATTACATTGCTTTGATTTGTGTTAGCTTTCTGTCTCCTGTAGTGCCATTACTTCTAATGAAACGGTGTCAGCTAGCATGTAGCTGTAATTCGATGTTATGTTGTAGTTGCATGTGTATAATTTTGTTAGTTTGCTTAGCAATACGTTGTTATTTCTGAAAGCAATTAGCTGAACAAATGTGTGGAATTGTCCATGTAGCAGATTTGGTCACCTGGGAGCTGTTTTCCATACTAAACTCAAGAGGAGATGAGTGGAGTAAATTGGCACATTTCTAAGAGGAAGATAAGTTTAGAATTGGCTAACAGTACATGGTACTGGTTGATCAGTTGCTGACTCAGAAGCACATGCCATATTTCCTTTTAGCTCATTACAGAGATATCTTTGAGAGCAGAATTTTCCCCAGATCCTTCAGGAGAACATAGGAATGTCAGTCTGATTTCTGATTCACTAGAGGCTGCGAGCACTGTAGTCACCCACATATTGCACACAGAATAATCACAGGGATAGGAGCCTAGAGTGCAGGTTCTATTGAAAGAGAATTTGAGCTGTCTGGCTAACTCCTTATTTGCCTTCAATGCTCTTCTGCTCTCCACAAAATATTTTCCCCAGGCAAACAAACACAGCATATGTGTGCATATGTATGTGTGTGTATATATATGCGCATATACATACATGCATATATACATATCTGTGTGTATATATATATATTCGTGTATGTGTATATATGATGTCCATATAGGATTTTATTTCTCAGTTATTACAGTGCAATCACAAGTCATCTTCAATACAAATCTTTGCATAAAGATACCAGTTATTTAAAATCGCACATCAAAGTACATTCAGAGTGAATAGCTATGAAATAAATATTCAATATTTGAAATAAGTCTTATTCTAATTATTCAGTTTAGTCTAGGATCGCTACCTGTATTTTTTATAACTACATTTCCCCAATACTAGAGCAAGTTAGAAAAGAGGAAAACAGTTCATTAGGGATAGTTAATTATTATGCCATTTTACAAATTCTGATATAAGCTGGCTACTCATGGCACCTGTCATTATTCCACTCCATTTTCTTGAATGAAAACTTTTACTACTGTAATTGCATTCAAAAGAAATGCTCTTTTTGTTTTAATATTTATTGTAAACTTCTCTCATGTTTCAAAAATGGACTTTCAGAAAGTCTATTCAGTAATTTGAGATATGTCCTAGAAACTGAGATTGAAGAGACAGAATTTATGAATTATAGCTTATTTAGAAATATATGTTCTTTAAAAGAAAAAAAGCTTCAGCATAATTCAGGCAAGTTATATAGGAAATATTAATGCACGAACTGTATCGTCATTGCCACATAGTGTACTTGAGAAACATTTTTGCCTAACAGAGTTGTGCACCAGACCCGGAAAATCTCTAAGACCATGGTTAAGAGTCTCCCCACAAGCTAGGAGGGAGCTGGGATATTTATTTATTGCAAATCTTTCACTGGAACTTCAAGGATTTTAATAAATAAATTATGACTGACCAGAATAGAAACAGTGTAAAAACCACAGTTGCACAGACTAAAAGCCATGCTCATGTAACAGACATTTTTTCTAGATATTATTTAAGCTATTTATGTGAAATGTATGGATACTGTATGTTTGGTGGCATTGTTAAAACAGGGTGTCTGTACAAATATTTAGCTGTGGGAATTATAAAATCATAAGGCGATTAAGTTAGCTAGTTGTGAAATTCCAATATTGCTTTTTAAATGACTTCAGGATATAGGAGGTGCTAAGGTTATTATCTGTTATCAGGAATACAGCGGAATTGTACGACTGGATAATAACTAAACAACTGACACAATGTAAAATTACATTATCAGTGTGTTAAAACAAAATTGCGCCCTAAAGGAGTCTACATGCCAGCTCAGAGCTGCAGTGTAATTATGCTTAACTCTGATAATTAAAATACAACGGAGATCAACAGAATCATTTTCATTAAGAAAATTATTAATGATGGTGGTATAACAGTAATTGATTGCAGAGCACCACAGGATAACTCTGTGCAGGAAAGCCAACATGTGTAACGTGTGTCTGGGCCGGTCGGGTTGTGTTGCATCCCACTGAGTGTGCTGCCTGCCAGGTGGCAGCTGTGGGGCACGGCTCCTGCTGCAAATCCTAATTTAGGAAACGACTGCTTTGCAGGCTGCCCCTTGGAGAGACAGGGATGGGTGCTGGTGCACGGGATGATGGGATGGGGTCGGGTATGGCTGCCAAAAGGGAGGTGGCTGCAGGCAGTGACTCGCAGGCTTCTTAAGCCAGCCATCATCTCAGTTTGTGTGAGGCAGTGTTTGGTTTTGCATTTCCATTAGTGATTTACTGATGTTATTTCCTCCTCTGCCTGGCCTCACTGAGTAGTTTATGCCCTTCGTTATTTCTGAGAGGATGCGGGAGGAGAAAAAGCCCATCCTTGCCCCAGCGCGGTTCCACAGGCACTGCACGACACCTTCGTAAGTGATTCCACAGGGTGCTCCCGTTAATTGTGCTGGTGGTGCGGACACACGATATCGAGTGCCATAAAAAGCCTCCCTGTCTCTGTAAGTGAAATCACAGCCGGTGCCCACTGAGCGACTATAACAAAATCCTTGCTAGGGAGGATGTTGCCTAAGGGTGAGATCCGAGAATTGTCATTTTCTTTTTAGTGAACAAAAAAATGGGGAGCGGGGGGAGGGAATTTCGGGGGAGTGCTGCTCCACACAGCTAAGGGATGGGTGCCTGCTCAAACAGATGCAGCTTTTGAAAGCTGCCCAAAAAAGTCTATTCTCCAATCACAATAGAGAAGAAGCCTGCTGGGGTGGATTTACAGAATGATATTAGTTAAAATGACAGCTGGCCGCACTGAAACTCTGTCATGTAGTTAATTTATTAATAGAAGCTTGAGGAAAGGCAGCACAGAGGAGAGGGCAGGGCAGAAGTCAGTGCTGGATGCAGAGGGCTGTGCTCGACCCTTCTGGAGCTTCCACTGGCTGCTGTGCCCCATAATTCATGTAAAATAAGTCAGTAGATACATAACTGGTTACTTTTTTCACTGGTACTGGGGTGGCTTATTTAGCTGGTGTATGTGCCATTTACTGAATATACAAACATTGTAAAAGGATTACATGAAACCACTAGGAAAAATTGAGGGCAATTTTAAATTAATTTTGCTAATTTAAAGTAAACATTCTAATTTTTAACATAGAAGAAAAGTCAATTGTTGCAACAGAAGGGTACTTAAATTTTTGTTTGGTGACAGGATTATTTTTCTTGGTTGTTCTGTGAGATCCTTGATACCATGTTTTCCCCAGCAAGAGAGTTTTCAGCTAGCAAATACTATTTTTTCCCTGCAACTTCAGGCAATGTAATGGTACACTGCACCACAGACATACAGCATCAGGGACCCTAATGAGACAGAGGTCAAACATCACAAGAAGTTTAAATACTGCTGCATTAGAATATGAGTATAATTTGGTTTGGGTCACAGAACAAGTTGTTTAGTGGGCCAAAGGTTAACTTGGGTCATATATTTTAGATTGCAAGGGGCTTTTTTCCACGTACTATTAAAAGCAATTTCAGTAAATTTACTAAGTCTGTTTCACACGGACAGTCAGAAAACTGCAGTATCTGCTGTCCTACTGGATGCCTCCATTAGCTATACAGTGTGCTGAAGCCTTTGGTGGTGCTAAAGGTTTTTGTTCTTTCTTTGCATCCACTGCCAAAAAAAATCTGAGTTTTTAACAGAACACATGTGACATCCTAATATCAAAAGGTCTATGGAAGAGCTTGTTTTGGGTCTCTTTTTACACAATACTGAACAATTGTGAAGAATCTCTCAAGAGAAGTATAATTATGTGCATAATGCTTACGTAGAATAATATATCTGCACTCACAGTCATTGGAAGAAAATGTGGATATAGACATAAGGGCATGATTGGTAAGTAGATGTCAGGCTCCCTGTTTGGTTTTGCAGGGATGTTGAGAATGCAGGATGCCAAATGGCATTGTTGTGAGTGAAACTATTGCAAATCAGTCTTGATAATTTCCTTGCTGGACACAGAAGGAGAAAATATTTTGCCTCCACCACTAGTGGTTCTTACGGCTTGTTGATGGCAGTCACAGTGTTGTGGGCTTATTTCAGACACTATTCAGCTTCAAAGAACTCACAGAGCAGGACTGTACTTTTGCCTTATTTTTATTTTTTACCTTTGTAAATAGATCCAGTGGGGGATTTTCTGCTTTAGGGGGTTAGAGGTCAGGGCCTTGTATGTTTTATTAATTACCAACAATAAAAAGGTTATTTTATGCAGCTTTATGGATATGCATATAATAGCACACAGTATATTATTACATGCCCTTTAAATTCTAAGCACATAGATAATAAAGGGAAGATGACAAGAAATACCAGAGTACAACTAAATTTCCACTTCTAATATGAAAATGCTTTTGTTCATTATTAGTGCATTTCATTTACGTAGCAGCCAAACGACATGAGTTGTTCTCATGTGTATATTGATTTGAGTATTTTTTCTTATGTTCTTATCACTGTGTCATGTATTTCATAGTTTGAAACTGGAATTATTTTTCATTTGAGGAGACAAGGAAATAGGCAAAATACTGTCATAATTTGCATGGGATTATGTATTTTGGACTGAAGCTATAAAAAGCTGTAAACTGAGTCTGAAACTCACCTATGAGAGCATGTTCAGGATGGAAAAGAAGCCCAGTCTGCACTTCACACTGTGACCATATGAAAAGAAACATTGCTTCATACATTAAGACCACTGGCAACAATAAAAGGAAACAGAATGCAGAGATTTTTTTTTCATTGTATGTATTTGTCCCTCATTTTTCTAAGTCAATTGCAGTTGAATCAGTCGTTCAGAATTTTTTTTAAGAAAAATGTCATTATTTTCAGGCTATTGTATATATGCTAAATGTGTTCAATTTTAATTAAATTTTTTTTTTACCCATTATGCTCAGTTACTATTGAGGACTGCAATAACCTTGTGACCCCCGGGGCTCATGGTACCATTACCTCTGTCATCTTCCCTGCAAAGCAAGAGGGAAGAAAAAAGCCCCAAATTTGCTGAGCCACACATTTCAAGTTGTCGACAGTCCCATCCACAAGAAAACAGAAGAAAATATATATGCACTCTGTCCTGTCAAAAGGCTTTCACCTTATCTTGAGAGACTGTCAGGGCAGGAACATCATGGAATGGACAGGAGTCTATTAAATTAATAAGCTGCTGGATGGTGTCTGGAGAGTTATGATGCTCCATAAATCCAGTTTGATCATGGTGGACAAGGTTTAAATCTGCAGCCTCCTAATACACATCCAGGTCCTGGATTGGATTTGAAGTTTTGTGCTGGAGACACAGAGATAGTCCTGTAGCTTGTGAATTAAGATTTATCATTTTTTCATACTTTTTTTCCTCCTATACTTCCTGACAAAAATGAAAACACCTTAGGGATCCTGGCAAATGCTACTGCTTGAAATGAAAGAGCTGTTTTCAAGGTGAAACCATGACCTAGAAGCCTAATATCAAACCTGGGTCATTCTTTTCAGGCAGCTCCATTGGTGCTGAGTATAAAATGTCTGTATGGGAGGAAAGAGGGCTGGATTCATGTGCAGCCTGTTTTATAGCAATTCCTATTAAATACTTCTATGGTGTATTTGTGATACAAGACAAACTAATCGTAAAAGCAAAAGCTGAAAAATGTTGAAATATATTCTTCCCCCATTCAAGATTGTTGTGTGTATAACAGACACTGAGATGTAAGAATTCTATGTCCCTTATCTCCAAATGGATTAAGCCTGATGCTAATAATTCAGAGAAGACCTTTCCATAGCATTCAAAGTGTGAAGCTCCCAGCAAAACCTGTGTGATGTGCAGCCATGATGTCCAAGTGGGTAGTGGTGCTGGGCTACCTGGAATGAGGCATTAAAATCATGTTGGATGTGTTTTGTCTTTAGCAGCTTACAAGTAAGGCCATTATTATGGCACAATGGGTGGAATTCAAGTGTTTCTTGGCCACTTAATTGACCTGCAAGCCAGTGATTTATTATTAGGTCCCTAAGCTCCTATTTCTGTTACTCTGGAGACTCCAGCAGGTGATTTCTGTGCTTGCCTGCACAGGTGATGGTGGAGCCAGCAGTTCTCTCTCCTCAGATTCCCTAGCCATATTTTGGATCCTGACTAATTTATTTATTGATGATACTTAGACTCTGTGTTAAAGCAATTTGTGCTCGTTTTTGTTCTCACTGTTAATTTAGGAGCTTAAGGAGGATTCCTGACAATAGAGAAGTCTAAAACCATTGTGTATGTCAAAAGAAATGGATAGCTCATGTTGCAATACTGGGGACTCTGAGATTTGTTTTATGCTCAGGAAAATGGATTCAGAGCCAAAAGCAACTGAAAAAAAAAGCTCTTCTGGAGTGTAAGTTTCCTTAAACATAAAATGGGATCAAGATGTAACCCTCAGTCATCCATACATACATCTCCCTCCACTGTCTTACAGGAATTGCTTAAAAGCTGTAGCTAGAGATCATGTGTGACTGAATCCTGACCTCTCCATTGATCCTGGGGATCAATGCGTGTACTCTCTGATCCAAAGATCAGTGTCAGCGTTTCTCTCCTTCTCCCGTGGTATTCCAGCACTGCTCACTAGTGTGGGCAGAGGCCACAAGGAGCAGGGCTGCACAGCAGGGCACCATGGTGCTGAGGCCAGCACTGCAGACCACGTCTGTTTTTCCTAATGCAATGGCAATTGCACCCTGTTCTTTGAGGCAGGTTGTGAAGTGTGTATAGGGAAGTGGGGAGAAGGGAGACTGAAGGTTTTGGAAAGAACTCCAGCATGGCAGAAAATACAGGAGTCCCTCACTGCAGTTCTCCTTGGACTTGAGGCACAAAGTTCCTGGTGCCTACAGCTGCCCTTCCTCTTACCAGGGCTGGGGCATCCCTCAGTCTTCCCACTGTTTTAGGCTTCTCTGAAGAAAACTGAAGAAAGTATGGAGAAGTTGCAACCTGCTTCAATGTGTTTTTAATATCTAAGAAATGATCTTTTGTTACTGCAGACACAGAGAGAACTTAGCAACTTTTTTAAAACAATTTCTTTCAAAGTTAGAAAAAACATGGAAAATATTGCTGTTTCAGATTTGTTACTTTCTTCCTTGTTTCAGTTTAATTCTGTCAGGACATATGGGGCAATGTGATGCTGACAACCAAAAATCCATGCTAGACTGTGCTCAAATGGTGATATTTGAAGCAAGTTGAGACATTGAAGCAGATTTAGTAGAGATGTTCTGTAACTGCATGGTGATGCACATGACTGAATTGGTTGGTGATATGCAGAACCAAGGCTTGTTTCTGGAGCAGAAATTCCCTGTAAGATAATTTCCTGTGATAGTATGTAGGCATATATCCTTGGATGCATGCATATATATGTATATAAACAGAAACCAAAACCTCAGTCCTCAGTTAAACACCTCAGCCTGTTTAACTCAAGCTGCAGAAGGTTCTAAGTGCAGTATGTACTTCTGCATGGGTGGCTCCATCTATTCTAAACAATTATACTATCACAGGTTAGTAGTCATTAGGAGGAAATATTATTTGAAAAAGACATCAGAAGGTAGAATAAGTCGTGGCTAACATTGTTAAGCCTTAAGAAAATTACTACTATTGGCTTTATAAATTACAGAAGAATGCTAGTTTTGCAATAAAATGGTGAAAGTAGAAGACAGCATAGAGAAAAATATGCAATCTAGGGAGTACAAAACAATGTAGAAGGACTGTTGAAAAGTTAAATTGCATTAGAAACACTAGAAGAGACATTTATTCAGACTTATCAGATGGATTAAGTAACCATTGTAGATTTTTATTTAAAAAATCAAAATGTAGTCAGAAAATCCATACAGGCCTCTGTAACTTTACTTTGGTGAATGAAGAATTCGTGTTTGAAACAGTGGTTATGTAGAAATGCACAAGTTGAAATTTTCCTTTTACAATTGAATATATAAAAATAATGCATTAGAAGCATTTAAGGACAGTGCACTAATTATTCAAGATCTGAATAAATGAAAGAAATTTCTAAGAAAACTGAGAATCAGTGGGTTAACAGGAATTGACTAATATGAATCATAGGATCATGGAATTGCCTGGATTGGAAAGATCTTAAACATCATCTAGTTCTAACCATCCTGCTGTGGGCAGGGACACCTTTCCCTAGACCAGGTTGCTCAGAGCTCCATCCAGCCTGGCCTTAAACATTTCCAGGGATGGGGTATCCACCTCTTCTCTGGGCAACCTGTTCCAGTGTCTCAACACCCTCACAGTAAAGAATTCTTTCCTAATATCTAGTCTAAACCTACTGTCTTAGTTTGAAGCCATTCCCCTTTGCCTGTCACTTCATGCTTTGTCAAAAGTCCCTCTCCATCTTCCTTTTAGGCTCCTTTCAGGTACTGGAAGGCCACAATTAGGTCGCTCCAAAGCCATCTCTTCTCCAGGTTGAACAAATTGAATTCTCTTGGCCTTTCCTCATAAGAGAGGTGCTCCATCCCTCTAATCTTGGTGGCCTCCTCTGGATTTGTTCCAACAGGTCCATGTCCTTTCTGTGCTGAGGTCCCCAGAGCTGGATGCAGTACTCTGGGTGGGGTCTCACCAGAAAAGAGTAAAGGGGCAGAATCATTTCTTTTGACCTTCTGCCCACACACTTTGGCTTTCTGGGCTGGGAGTGCACATTGCTGGATCTGTTCCATCCTCTCATCCACCAGCACCCCCAAGTCCTTCTCAGCAGAGCTTCTCTTGATCATCCCCCAGCCTGTGTTGATACCAGGGGTTACTCTGACCCAGGTGCAGCACCTTGTATTTGACCTTGTTAAACCTCATGAGATTCCCATGGGCCACTTCTTGATCTTGTCCAGATCCCTCTGGATGGATCCCATTCTTCAGGTGTGTTGTCCACAGTTGTATTAGCTTGTTGTCTTCTGCAGTTTGCTGAGGGTGCGCTCGATCCCTTTTTCTGTGTCCTTAATAAAGATATTAAATAGCACTGGTCCCAGTAGGGACCCATGAGCCACACCAGTTTTCTCTGACATCCATCAGGTCTCTGAGATGTTAACCACTGCCCTTTGGATGTGGCTTTCCAACCATCAAATCCTTCTCTCTCCAGTTTAGAGAGCAGGATGTTGTGGAGGACCATGTCAGAGGCTTTACAGAAATCCAGACAAATTACATCTGTTGCTCTTCCCTTGTCCACTGGTGCAGTCACTCCATCTTAGAAGGTCACTGGGTTGATCAGACACTCCAAAATCAGGCAAGACTTGCCCTTGGTGAAGCCGTGCTAACTTTGACTGAACACTAAGATGAAATATTGTTGTTGGTCTTTAGCTGAAACAGTGTGTTCAGACATGTAGGAATGGAGGCATCTGAGATGTAGAAGAGATAGCATTGTCTTTGGCCAGACAGAACGTTTACTGACATGATAAGACGGGCAATTGAACTTAAAGTATGAGATGAAAAGAAAATGTTTTACATTAGGAAATGAGAAGGGTGGCATCAAGTGATCACTATGCATCTTCTATTAATAATCTGTTCTTTTAAATATGAACAGGCTCGCTTTTATGGTGACGGCATGTGCATTTTAATGGATTTAAATTATGTGAGGTTTAAATGCATTTTCAAGTTACAATTAAATGAAAATTTAAAATAAGACTGACAGATTGCTAAGGCTAAGCCAGTTCTATGATTGAGGCTCAATTAAATTATATTTATCATTGGAGCAAATGAAGTATAAAATCACAAACAATGATATTTTTCAGTGGCTTACTTTGGTGGAAAGTGTAGTCTGAAGTATGACTTTGAGACTTTTATCTTTCATTCCCTCCTAAAGTAGAAATTAATTAGGGCTAAAGAAGCATTGGCTGTAGGTTCAAAACCCCATCCTGAGTCTTTCGTGGACCAGTGGTCCAGGAGCAATTTACTGCTTGTCAGGCAAAGTATTATGTATTTTATTTGGGTTTAACTAGCTAAGTTAGGGGGAAAAGTTGAAATTTTAAGTTATTTAAGGAATGAACTGTTTTTGTTGCTTTCATGGACGCCATTTCTGGTCCTTTGCACTCTCTCAAAAGGTTTGCTGCGATTGACTCTTTAAATATGGTTCTTTCTCTTTCCATGTACTTTCTATGTAAACCCCTAAATGTCAGAAGCTCTACAGTGAGTCAAGAGAATGCTGGGTTTGTAAATGCCAGCTATTTCTCTGTTTTATCCAGTGTACCATAATAAGTGAAGCACAACAATTTTCTAGCTTGCCACAATATGATCTTCAGCTTCATGTAGATGTGGCATTGGTGCTCTGTACTTTCAATAGCCTTCCTGAAAATCATTATTTATTTTTTCTTCATTTTTCCTGTGTAAAATTCTGTGTAAAAGGAATTATATTCTGCATTCTCTTTTATTGATTTGATCTTAATTTTATAATCTAGGACATAAGTGGATTAACTTTGGACATTGAGCATCTTGAATTTTTTGATATCTTTAAAAAAATTTTCCGCAGCATTGTAAAAATCGTTCTTTCAAAATGCCATTTCTCTCCTTTTTTTAAAGAGTGATGTTAAGCAGTAAAAAATTAATTTTGGCTCAATTACACCTAAAAAAGCTTTATAATATATTCAGCTAGAAGATTCCAAAAAAGTGATGGGCTGATAGGTGACCTTCTTCTCTTTTAGAACATATGAACACATTCAGGAAAATGAAGCATGATTCTAGTGCTAGTGTGTTCCTAATTATTGCAAAGCCTAAACATTTGAATAGTTGAATACTGAAAGGACTAGTTGTACAAAGAGAATTCAGTTCCTGAGTCAGAGACATCTCCTAAAACACCCATTCGGAAATACTTTCCTTAACAAAAGCATTTTCTTAAATGGGATTCTTTTCAACTGTTAAACTGATATACAGGAGATCTAAGAGTTGGTCTTCAAGCTGAAGATATTGAAGAAAATTCTTAAGTTCAGGAATGCTATTTTTGTGTGTTAGTCTTGTATGGCTGGATCACGTCGCATGTGTCATCTCTGGGATGTTGATGTTACTGAGGAATCAATAGAAGCTGATTAGCAGAGGTTTTATTTGAGCACTTTGGCGTGACAGTCTGCCATTAATATCCAGAAGCATTCTTTGTTTCTACGTTTCTTTACCTTCTTTCTTGCCAGAGAAAAGTTGAGTCAATTTGCGTTTGAACTTTGCAGACTCCAGTCACTAATATTGTTAATTAGTTATTGTTATTAGTAATGTTGGATACCCAACAAAACACAATAAAAAAAATTGTACACCATTCCTTTTCCTGTTATTTATTTTCATATGGCAAGTGTCATGAAAATGGGTTAATATTGCTAAGTGAAAGAGTTTTATAGAATAATACCATAAGTGGAGGACACAAAAGGAAAAAAAATTCTGAGAAAAAAAATTAATTTTACTTGGGAATCTAGAATCTTACTTTCCTCTGGTATTGTTGAAGACAACTTTGAGTTTTAAAGCAATATCCTTGTAGAGTTGCTATGCTATTTTGCTTTATCCTGACATAAATATTCTTTCTATGGAAAATAGACTTCTTTCATAGCACCAAACCACTTTGGCTATGCCCTTAACACAGGGAAGAGCTGTTAATTCTTCAGATATTTAAAATATTTTCAGTACATAGCCTTTGGTTGGTACATTGTCTTTTTTTGTTGTTTTTTGCATCACAGTCAGTTACCTTCATTGGCATCTACTGGTACAAAACAGAGGTAGTGAAGTAAAGATCCATCCCATCATTTTCCTCATTCATTGTTCTCATTTCTTTCCTGATTTTCTGACTCTGCAGTAATTCAGGTGCATAGAGGAAATGTCTAAAGAAGAACGAACCACATCTCTGAGTAGTCCTTTCTTATCATGTATAATGTACCATAAATTGTATGTACCCAACGATACTGAACTCTGCCCTCCCGAGATGGAAAAAATTGTCACTAGTCAGGGTAAGTAATCAGCAGGGACTCACAAGTCCCTTGACATCCTTTCATCATAGGTCCTAAATATTGTCTTAGCAGTAGGGCTCTTTGGCAAATTAAAACACAAGAGAGAAAGCATATAGGACTTCATGCAGAATTCAGGCAATGAAAAGGAGCTGCCAGAAGTAACTGAATCCCAGCATTTTGGTATGTAGCTTGCTCAATTACATTTGCCTTTGTTCCCTTTTGAAAATGGCATGCATCATTCTGCCTTCTTCATACATAGCTTACATAGCAGTCCATGTATGATAATCTAGCATTTAACTACACATAACTGGACTGCTAAATAAATTTTGCAGAGTGATAGCCTGCATAACATGTGGCATCTTCAAAATCCTTTTGTATTATCTGCCCAGAATATTTAGTATAAACTGAAGTAAGAGTACACAGGAAAGAAAAACAATTATATGGTATTCTTCATGTCTGAGCAGCCCAAACAGTGAGTGTATGATTTACAGCATTTGTCACTGAAAAGCAGGAATATTTTTCTTGATTGTAAGTGTTTTTTAAATGCTCTGTAAGATGTTCAGTATCAGTATGCATGCTTTTAAGGCAGGAGGTAAGAAGCAAACATTCCAAGTCTTATTATTTAGGAAGAATTTGGATGCTTAGCATGTCTATTTACATCCAGCACTATAAAGTCAAGAGAATAAAGAATTATTTGGAAGGATATTGATGGATTGTTGAAATGTAATTACTCAGTCAGTGAGACTTTTGATGACTTATATATACTTGAAGTCAAAGGTGCTGACATGTAACATGGCTATATTTCATCAGGTTTATGTAAGAAAAGTGGGAATTTTTCTGAATTCATTTTATATGCTCCTTTTTAAAATTATTTTTCCTTTTTTAGCATGTTTAGCATCTTGTTTTGGGAAATTTTAATGTAAAATTTTTACTTACTTATCCCATGGACAACTCACAGCTTAGTTAGTTCCTTAGAGTAGTTCCTTAGAATTTGAAATCTTCCTAGTTCTTAGTTTACCACAAATTTTTTTCTACCTGAGGTAGTAGAAACAAATTTGTGGTAAACTTGTTATCATCCTTTCATAAGGAGAACTGAAATACTAGCATCAATTTTTTGGTATTTCATTTGCTTCACAGTGACATACAGCTTTGAATTTGGACCTTAATTCACACTTCCTCGGAAAGCACTAACATCTGGATTTGAGAGAAGGTTGTAATTCTTGGCTTGAAATATTTTTTTTCAGACTTGTACCCTTCCTTAATTCAAAGTTTGGTCCAATCTTAGGGCATTTTGTAAATTCTTTAATTGGGGGAGATTGTGAAGACCTGTTTCTCTTGGACAAATGGAATACAGAAAGGCAACTGAAGAGACTGAACACAGTGTTGTTCTAAACTGTCAGGTTGTTCATAGGTCTCTCTAATACTTCTCAAGTTCTAGTCTGCTGGTGATATAGTTTCAATAGATGTACTAAGGAAAGTGCCAAGACCAGATTTGACAGGGTTTTCTTTTTTTTTTCCCTTTTCCCCCCCCCTCCTCCTCTTTCTCTTTTAATCCCTGTGGGGCTCTGTGATTTTTCATAGCTGGACTAAAGTTGTGTCAACGGGAGACTTGCACCATAAAGACTGAAATGTTAAAGAAAGCTACAAGGAACAGCTTTGAGGCAAGGTTTCAAGCTTTGTCATCACGCTTGAAGAATTTTCTGTTTAATGTACTGTAATGCAGTATTCAATGGGGACAAGTTTAATTGAGTTTTACACAACCCAGTTGGGAGTAGCGCTGCAAGGTAGGTGATGTCTAGGTTTTTAATCTTCCACTCCAGAGAGGCTTGTTGACGAAGTGGTTCTTTCTCTTTGTAAGAAAAAAGGGAAGCATGAGAAATGATACATCCGTGGATAAAACCAATTGGCAACCCCCAAAGGAATGAGGGCGATAAGGCGAATCCAGCACTTGTAAGAAATAAAAGAATCCAACTGTTCATTTAAATGAGAAACAACACATGTGATTGAGGAGGCAGGGAGGCTGGGCACTGGAGTGGGGAAGAAGGGACTAATAAACAGAGTGGCTGGTGTTGGAGTTAGGCGTCCTGCACAAACAAACCAGGGTTTGTTAGGCAGATTACCAAAGAGATAGTTAATGACATGTATTTTTTTAAGTGAAAGGAGAGTTGGGCATTTCCTATGTCAGAGAAGGTGGCTGAAGTGGCAGGAGGGAGGAAGCTGCTGTTAGGCAAAGCCCTACTTAAAGAATCACTATTCCTTCCCTGAGGCCTAACAGCAGCTCTCTATCAAACAGCATAAAAATAGCACTGGACCCTGTCAAAGAGAAAATAATACCTTCTGTGTAAGCCTCAGTGTATTAAACTGTAGTCCTGTTCAAGTTACTTCTCCTAGAACTTAAGCAGCCGAAAGGATAAAAGCATGCAGTCAATATACTGCCAAATCGTCTCCCTGCTCTGGCTCTGCATCCCTGCTAAAGCAAAAAGTGTTTATCTCTCTCTAAAAGCACTGTCTGCCCTTCATGAAAAATTCTGCTCTTGCCAATCATGTACAATTATGTGTTATAGCTTATTTTAATTTTCACCTACAAACCAATACTCTTTCACTTGTTTTCTCTTAAGATATTTAAGAGTTTTGACCTTAAGGTATGTGACTGAAACTGCTTGCTTGCTTGTTTTGTTTTTTAATGCTTATATTGATGTTTTTGTTTGGAGAGGTTTTTCTCCTCTCTCCAGAGTCATTTGCTGGAGGAGATGCTGTGCTGTGTAGTGAGTGTTTTCAGGTTTCTTCTGCCATCTTACCATCTCTCATTTTGCCTCATCAGAATGAAAAGGAGTTAACACAGTGACTTTTTTTGTAAAACGTACTGAATACCTAGGTTGGCATGAGCTTAGACAAGCAGCAGTTGTGGAGTGCTTTGCTGCCAAGTAAGGTGTTTGCACGCCTTTTGGGAAGGCTGTGGGGCAGAAGGGCAGCCAGCCAGGCCAGCCTTGCACACACCTCACGGGCTGCCTTCCCATTCCCCCAGCAAGCTCCAGAACCAAGTTTGGTCCCACATCTTTCTACAGACTCACTAGCAGCCCCTTATTTGTCCTTTGGCTCCCATACCCACCCCAGGGGAGGGAAGGTGGCGGTGGCTGTAGT
Organism: Eopsaltria australis; assembly: GCA_034509425.1. NCBI lineage: Eukaryota > Metazoa > Chordata > Aves > Passeriformes > Petroicidae > Eopsaltria > Eopsaltria australis. The sequence goes on from JAVTVJ010000026.1 coordinate 1,347,633, forward strand.
CCAGCCTGTTTTCGGGAGGAGAACTGGGGGTGGCTTTCATAATGGTGTGGACAGCCTTGGTAACGAGCTATTGTGTGGGAGGGTTGAATTTCACCCACAGAACATATATGGTGAGAGAAATTGGAAATTGCATTAGAATATGCAGAATTTGCACTGTGCTGCTTTCTGAGGTACCACCAGAATCCCTGTTAAATTTATAAATACAGTGCACATGCAAAGTGTAGAGCTGAGCAAATAATTCACAATGAATAATTTATCTGACAAATTTAGCCTTTTTTCTGCTCATGAAATATCCATGAACAGATCTGTGAATTGTAACTGCAACCTTTACAGTGCATTAGCATAGGGGTTTTTTAAATTTAATTTCCTTGTGTAGTTTGGTGTAAAAAAGTAATTCCCTGTTATTATTCATACTAGCATTTTAAATAGTCCAAAAGTAGACTTTGAAGTTCAGCCATCGACTAGGGGAAGGGGCAAAGGAGACAGGTGTTTTTACCTTGCTGCTTCTGCTATTTGTCCAGAAACACTTTTTCTGTAGGCTACATTTACAAGGACACCCCACAGCAAATTTTATTTTTGCAGCCTCTATATTTGGTGTAGAAAAACACAGAGCTGCCTCTTCTTTAATGGAAGAGGATATTCTGAGAAATAGCATCCCATGATGCAGAGATTTCTCGTAAAAGCTGAGGTGGGAGGTCTTGGAAGGATGGGGCTGCACTCTCTCACTTTGTTAAGAACAATGCATATTTTGAAGGATTTGCCATCTATCTCTGTTGTAAGATGTAGACTATATCTCTGTTATATCCTGAAAATGGCATCCTTTTGGATGGGCTGAAAAATGGCATCTGCATGGGCTGAAATAATGGGGAAAAATTAGACTCATATTTCATAAGACCTTAGCAAAATTTGTAGCCTCATTTTCAGAACAGAATTCTTATGTCTAGAAAAAAACATAAACCAAACCCCTTTGGTTTTCTGAGATAACTGGTTTGAAAATGTAGCATTAATGTGCATGCTTTCTGAATATTCTTACATTATTTTTTTCCCCATTATCTCTTCATCTTTCTATTCTAATACTTTCTCTACAGTCAAACAAAATCATCGCTATTTACTGTGGGCTAAACTGTGAGGAGTTTAACCAGCTTCACTTAAGTTATCAATTGAATCTCGTTGCAGCTTTGTTACAAATAGAGATAGGAATTACTGTTTTTAACCTTACAATTTACTGAATTCCTACCATGATTTCAAATTTTCCAAAATATTTTTAGCATAACCCAAATTTTTTCTTTATTTATGTAAAGATATAACCTCAGAGGTAATGCTTAAGAAATGGGCAGAAATATAAGAAAAATCTATGGAGAAACTTTAATTAAGTGGGCCTACTGTAACCCAAATAATGTATTTGTTCTTCATTTGACATATTTATGGATAATACATGGTTTGTGAGGCTCTCACAGATTTAATATATAGCTCTGCTCAGAAGAACAGCTTTAACAATACCTATCTAGTCAATAATCTCAATAATCTGCTTATTCTTTGCATGCAGAATTAAATCTGTAGGCTTTGCTGAGGAAAAAAATGTTTACTTCCTCTTCTCTGATGGTATGTCAGAAAAGAAAGAGTCAGTTGGATTTTACCCATATGTTTTCTTCTGAGAACAATTTAATAAATTCTAAGTGGTTCTATATCAGTAGAAACCTACTGAGGGCATTGAATACCTTCAAGAGCTGCCATTAAAAAAAGACCAAACTTGGTCCTCAGAAACACCATGCTCAGTGATGAGTGATACAGAAAGAACCCAGCTGGACTTTCAAAGCCAGGATGAGTTTACACAACTGCTACTTCTTATAAATGGATCCACTGCACATTGAAAGAATTGAGGTGTCATGAAAAGTCCATCATCTATTTATATATTTATAATAGGCCGCAACCACACATAATAAAAATGAGTAGTTCACTAATTCATTTTTTGGTATTACATAATGACAAAAAAAAGTCTTTAGGAAGATTTCAAAGCAAATCCGGCTGCAGTCAGCTGAAAGAAGGAATTTTGGCATTTTTCCATCCTGCAGACATAAGACAGTTTCGGATATAAGAAAAATAGGCATGAGATACTCTTCTTGCCTCCTTTACAAAGCTGTTTCAAGCAAAGAAAAACCCAAATGCTCTCAGTGAATGAAGTATTCATACAATCCCCCAAAGTGTTGATGTGGGTAGATTAGCATATAATAAAAGCAGATACTGTAGCAGGTTGTCTGGTATAGTTCCAGATGTCAAGATCCATCCATTCTTGCATCCATCCAAGTTCGTTGCCATCAGTGCTCAACCTGAATGGACATCACTGAGCAGATCTAGCCAAAGCCTGGTGAAGGGAAATCTAATTTGGCATCAGTGGAACTGGGATTTAGCTCATAGGGCAGGCTATGTCAAGTCTCTAGATGTGATTCTGACTTCAAGCCTTCTCAGCATCCCATTTGTACACGTTATAGTTTTACAGCTGAGACTGGCATAAGATCAGGGAACAAAGTATTTTCCAAGAGCTGCCATACTGGACATCTGTGCCCCTCTCATTGAAGCATAAATGCTTGTTTTCCTTCTAAGGAAAATGAAGTAAGGCAGAGCATCACAGGACATCCTGATGCAGAAAACTGAAGCACTCTATCGATCACCTATATCTTTCCTTCAATTGCACTCAGACAGAGTATTTTGGTGAAGCACATATCTCCAGCCTTCATGCAGACATATAGACCAACAATTTACATAGATCTCAATCCCAAAGTTATTTTTTTTAAGTAACGATGAGTTGAGTAGTTTTTCTTTCTTTCACATGTAAATGGTTTGTACCCTGGGATGACAGACACATCCACATCTGAAAACATCTGGGTGGTCACTCCTTGATGTGCTTGTTCTGAAAGGAGGCTGTCTGAACAGGTGGAAAGGAAAATACTGCTTCTGCATGTCATGTTGTGGGAGGGAGACTTGGGGGTTTACAACTTGCTGGAGATGGAGCAATTAGAAAAGCAAAATAATGCAGGGACAACTAAACAGAGAAGTTACAGATGATCCTAGGAGGGAAAATCAGTTCTGTTTAAAGTTTGTGCTTGTGGGATGATCGTGCAATTTAGTAATGGGAGGTATTTCAAGTTATTTCAAGCTAGTGTTTCAATGGCAAATCTCTGCATTTAAATTGATAACTCTTGAGAGCAGTACAAATTAGAGCTAAATACCTGTGCAGCTGCAAGAATTTTGTTTGATTGTTTTTTCTTTCTAAAAGTTACAATAAAATAATATATTAAGATAACATAATTAGGTAGGAATCTGCAGAGCTTAAATGCAGTCAGTTTTATAAAGAGGTGGGGAAGCTGTTACAAACAAATTAAAACATCACCCAGAAGCATAGACTGAGAAGATGAAAATATGCAGGGGAAGAATAAGAAAGTGAGAATTCATCTTTCTTTCATAGATGATAGCATCAGCACACCTATTATTAATAACATAATACGTAATCATGAATATCTATAAATTTCCTATAAATATCTAAGTAGTTGTTCTATCTTACATTGTAATTAATTTCTGATATTGTTTTGATGCAGCTGGAAACAAGTTGTAAGAATAAACTCTCAAGATTTATACTTGTAAATATTAACTCTGAAGTCTAGTAATAAGCTCATCTATGTACATTATTCATTATTTTACTTGGAATCAAGTGAAGATCAGAAAATAAGCATAGTGATGTATTATGAGTAGAACAAACTTTACAGGAAATTTTATTTTGGCATTAAAGATTTTAGGGCAATTTGAAATTGCTTTCTAGAAAACATTTTCTTTTTTTTCCCCATCCAGTCTCTGAGTTTTACATTGTAATTGCAAAATGTGTTCATTTTCAGATCTTTTACTGCATTTCTACAAATGGTGCCTTGAGCTTTCCCACTGCAAATTTAGGTTTTGCCAAAACAAAACTCCGGTTTACATCCACTTTTGCCAAATTAAGACCTTCATTTCCATTTCACCAGAATTTAGGAAAAGAAGTTCAAATGTGAGATCATTGAACAGTGATTTAGCTTTCTAAGTGATGGCTTGGTATTTTCAGAAAATATTAAATTAATTCAGTTAAGTTTTTAAGCATTTTAATTCATTTTTTTAATACAGAATGATAAGTTTTCTGTTGAAATGGAGAGCTCCACATTCTTCAGGTATAGCCCAATTGTGTTAGGAAAATGTATTGAAATTCCTAAAAAATTGCAAGGAATGAATGATTCCCAGGAAACAAACAATGGAAAATATGGACACATTAATCAGTCTAGTTTTTCTTCCTGTTGCAAAAGAAAAAAAAAAAAAAGAGAAAAGCAACTATGCAAGCAAGGATCATACTCTCTCTGATATTAAAATCTATGGGAATTTGATGAGATAAAGGAAATGTTAAATGAACATTCTTCCTCTAAACAGACATGTCTAGAAAGGCAATTCTAGTAGTACAGCAGTGTAGCATTTTGTTTTTTCTGCAATAAAGCCATCAGATCAATAAAAAATTATGTAGCAGATTATTATTACACTGTGCTCAGTATAGCTCTAATCGTAAATAATACAGCAGTTATCCTGGTTATATTAATTATAATTAGAATGCAGATAATGCAGACGGTCTTTTATTACTAGAGCCAAATCAATTTTCCAGTGTTATTCAATGCAAGGTCATACAAAGTTGTTGAAGCTCTTAGACTTCTTATGAAATGACCTGCATATGTAAGAGAGGGTTTGGCTCAGCTGTGTGAGACACATTGACTGGGAAGTGCATTGAAATAATTACAGCCATGAACTCTTGCCTATAATGGCAGAATTTCATTTTATAAAGTAAGCATAGCTGTAATCCAGGCTCCTTTATGGTGGGAAGCCTCATAAATCTTTCAGAGAAGACCAAGTCTTTCTCTTATTTGTAAAGCAGAAATCAAAATGAATTAGTTTCAGTTGTTATTCTTTCCATCTGTACTGTTGTGTTAAACATACTGAATGTGTTCATGTTGTTTATCAATATAGAAAAAAAATCAAAGTAAGAAAATACTTAATGGAGACATTTCATTATTTTAACATAGGCTGTTTTAAAGCTCACTCGTTTGGGCTCTGGCTCTCCTGGATTGCTTAAAGCTTTTATCATCCTTTAGCATTGCATTGGCTTAATGTATTTGTCTTCTATCTCTCATGGCTTCAGTTTAACTCAGAATCACAGAGGAACTGATATGCTTAAAATGTGCCTGTCTGTCCTGTAACTGATGAGCAGATTAGTAGGACAGTGCCAGATAATCATCTCTGAGATGCATTGGATTCATATGCGTAAATGACACATGGCAGAGAGGGGGAAAGATCGAGGAAAGTGTCTTTCAGTTGTGTGCTTTTCTGCTTTCTTTAAGCATGTGTACAGATGGCCATTAGATATGCTCTACAGTGGATTCTTGCAGTTTGGAATTTACTTTTCCTCTTTTTGTTCTATGTGGTATGTATCGAAGTGCTTCCACAGAAAAAAAGCAGCCAATAGCAAACAGAGCGGAGGCTGCAAGTATGAGCTAGTTAGGGAGAGGTACAGTGCTAGGAACAATGTGAAGAATAAGTGGTTGGTTGCCATTTGCTTGCTCACTTACTTTGTTTTGCTTTGCTTTTTTACTCAGTAGAACATATGCTAGAGAAAAAAAGGAATAGCCCTCCACTGAAAAAAAAAAGGTGCATTTATTTGAAGGATTGGTGATACTTAAATCTTTAATATTTCTCTCCAAATTATGCTCTCCAATTTGCTTTTAAGTCAGCAGGAGTTTGGCATGTGTATGGGAGCATAGCTGTCCAGGCAATCTCCTACATGCCCACATGTGTTTAGTCTTACATCTGGCCTCTAAGTCATACCTTCAATCTGCAGTGTAATGGCATTTTAAAAAGGGTCTCTGATCACTTTTTGCTTTTTTTAGCTTGTCATAAATCCTATTATCAGCAGTACCTGAGCTTGAGGAATTCAGTCATTTGAATCAAAATGCTTCCTTCTGACAATAACCAAGGAAGGAGACAAAGCCATTTGGCAAGCAAATGAATCTTAAGTACACACACTGGAAATGTTTATACTTTGTTCTAGATAAATGTAGGCTGCATTTTGATAGTATATCAGAATTCAGCTTATAGAATGTGAATGGGATTTATGTGTGAGAGGAAATGTGAGAGAAATAGAGGAAGGGGTGTTAAGGAAAACTTGGTATAAATGGACTTCGAGGTTTTACTCAAATACTGGAGTTATACACTTTCAAATCAAATTATTCCAAATTAAAAATTTTTATAAATAAATTCTCTTCAGAGATACTTTTGTGACATATATGATGCTATACCTGTGATACTTCTCATGGATCGTCCAGTTTTGTGTGACTTGATTTAATCTTATCTAGAGATAATTTAGTCTCTCTGAGCTCGGCTTGCCTCTTTATTTTTGACAGCAAGGTATTTAATCAGGATTTTCCATAAGCCTCCCATTTTCTGCACATACATTGCTGGGTTTGGGTGGTTGGTTTGGTGTTCTAATCATAACAATATAGTAGCACTTACAGGTTCAGGGCATCACACCCTAAGCTTGAGGTGCAAAAGAGAGCAAGGAAATATTGGGGGAAAATTGCTTTTAGTGTATCAGTTTCACTTCACTGAAGTAAGTGCTCCATTTTAACTGTTAAAAGATCCAGCATCCTTTTCCTCCTTCTCACCTAAATTGTTTGGTTTTATACAAAGGAAGAAAACTCACACTTTTGAAAAGTTCACGTTAAAACCAAGCAGTACAAATGTATACTATATGATTGCTTAGTGTACAACTTTTTCTTTTCTTTGCGTAAAAAATTCTGAGGCTCATGGTATATATTCTTGTGAGGGTTTTTTTTTTAAGGCAGTCTATCTCAGAGGTAGCATGTGTATCAGGGGAGGCAGGGATTGCTATGGTAAGTACCCCTGCTTCAAATAATAGGATTTGGGAATTATTTTCAGTCCAAAACATAAGGGAAAAAAATGTCTAAAAGTGACCTTGTCGTCTGAATTAACTTCCATGAGATTCCACTTTAAAATGATATGCCCAGTATTATCATTTTACTGCCAAAAACTGGGAACACTTCCAAATTTTGACTTAGAAATTATTGTACTTCCAACTGAAAAAAAGAAGCTTTTTGAAGTACTTCTTTTTGTTGAATACTGTAATAGATGGCTCTGTAAAATCCTGAGTAAATGGCCAAGACCGCAAGTTCGAGCTGCCCCCAAGGCAGTCTTATCTTACACACAGGCTTTTAGAAGATTTTTGTTTTGTTCTTGAATGTGTGTAGTTTATGTGTTTCATCAGAAGATGCCTGGTTTTTTGCCTGACTCTACACCCCCATGTCAATACCACTCAGGTTCACAAGGGGAGTTAGCCGCGGGATTTGTGCTGTGCTGAAGAAGAAAGATTATCTTTCCTGTAGGGTGGGGGGAAGAGCATTGTGCACATCTCTAAAGTAAAGACTGCGGGAAAAAATGAAGAGGGCATAACTTTTTAATATACAATAGCATTCCTAAGTTAATATAGCATGCTGGAATGTAGTGGAACATTTTATTATTCGGCAGTCGTTTTTCTTTACATCTTGTAAATAAAATGTTCCTTGTCTTAACGGGCATTCGGCAACAGCAGGGTAGGTTTCTAATCAGCCACACAAACCACTGCTCTAAGTGCACTTGATAGTGTCTCCAGCAAATAGCTTTAGAAAATATCCTCCGTAGTGTACGTACCCTCATGTGAGGATTACCTGCAATGATACGATACATCCTCATACATTCAGGCAGCCTCGTGTGCCTCTGATCTATCCTGGCTTTCACTGTCACTGTTTCCGAAATGGCCTTTCTGCCTCCTGATCACAACGTGAAGCAAAAAAGTACCATCTGGACACTGCATGCTAAAAAGTCAAAGATCTGTACACTGTATTATGCCCAAAAGGACATTTTCTTGTCAGTTAAGCTGCCATGTACTTTAGTCTGTCACTGATAACTAACAAAATTACAGTATGGTAATTTTAATTGGAAGCTATCCATTTTCCTCCCTCAGGTTTCTCTTTTATTCCCCGTGGCAATCTCGTCCTGCAGCAGCTCCCCGGCCGCGGTGCGGGCGTGGGCAGAGCGCAGTGGGGCCGGGCACAGCCATGTCCAGCTGCCAGGGTGCTGCGCTGCTGCTGCCCGGCAGCTCTGCCACAGCCACTGAGCCCAGCTCAGCCCCGTGTGTGCTTTCCCTAATTCCTTAATTCTGCTGCTTTTTCACTCACCTGGAGTCCCACAAAGCCATTTGACAATTAAGGTTATAGAGGGAAAGAGACAGTCCCCCCCGACTGATGGATGTTGGAAAGATACTGATGCGGGTCAGGGAGGGGCACACTGGGGTTAGATGGAGAAGGTGAACATTTCCCTGTTGGAAAGCTATAAGTAAGAATATTTTGGACGTCAGTATTATCATTACTGGGGAGCAGAGAGGGAGTGGAGTCTTTCACCAGAAATAAGAACAGCATCCATGACTGCAGGAGTACAGAGGAGGGGTAGCTTGCTTTTAGAGGGCAAAAACCAGGGTAAGGACAGGAAAGTGAAAAGTAAAAAAGATGAAAAAGGAATAAAGCTCATGGGATATGAAAGACTCTATTTTCATTTTAATGTATACATAAAGATTGATGTTGTTTTGCTTATATTTATTTGTCTGTTTGTTATCTGAGTGGTGCATGGTGCAGGGAATTTTACTGTTTTTTCCTTTTATCTGGATGACTCAGAAAAGTAAAAAATGCAGCCTGTAATATTGGCTTATGGCCTGGCAGAGTAGAAGGGGGTGCAAGCCAAACTCACAGTCACCTGAATCTCCTTGCAGAGGAGAATTGGGTGTACGTTTCAAACTTGGGAATAAATTCAGCGTATGAATGCACCAAAATAGAATAAATCTGCACATGGACTTAGGTATACAAATAGTAATTGAGCAATTTAAAGAGAATTTGGGTCTCTACAGAATCAGTGCCAGATTGAAAGCATAACACACATTTTTCAAATTACAATTTTGTGGCCACTGCAGTTTTGTGTGCTATTGTCCATTTTCACAGCATCTTGAACTGTTATAATCTTAACACCAAGTTAGTTGGTGTACTACCAGCTGGATTTTTATGAAGTTTTTAATGAAAAGATAAAGACATACATTCTAAATTTAAGAGACTGACAGTTCTTACCATTTAAAAAAATTATCTATAAATACAACAAACCCAGAAAATGTGAAAGCAAGCATCATTAACACGTTAGTCTAAATATTGGGCTGGAATTGTGACTGCAAGAATAGCATGGGAAAAACAGAATGGCATGGAATGTAAGTGCCCTATAGACTGGGCACTAAAGTTATTCTTCTGAATTTGCAGTGGATTATGTCAGAGGTCTTTTTCCATAGCAAAAGTTAATCAAAATGCTTGATCTAAACATCAGAAAAATTTAAAAATTTAAAAGTACAAAATGAGCAAGGTCAAAATTCATCCGGCCAATGTGCAGCTAAATTTATGAAAACAAGTTCTTTGTAGTTGTGGTTTTATTTTACATTTTTATAATTTAGCTAGATTCAGTTAGCTTTGTTGCTCCAATATGGAAAACCACTAAACAAGGCATTTGATCCTGTTCTTTAAAAGGAGAATGCGAATGGTGGGTTCAGTTCAGTATTCTCTCTGGATTATGGTTTGTGACCTTTATAAAAATATGTCTGTAGGAGGTTTCAAAAACAGCAGAAAGTACTGCATGAGAAAGATCCAGACAATGCATCAGCTGAGAAAAATCCATGCAGAGAAGTGGAAATGATGCAACGTTTTTCTCCTGAAGGACCACAGCTGTATTTCTCTGCAGAGAAAGAAAGTCTTTCAAGCTGTAACGTTGATCATCGGTATCCCACATGGATCTCTAGCTTTCATACAGTTGTGCTGGCAGTATTTATTTTCTTAGCTGCTTCCTGAAGAAGCCTTGCTGAGGAGAAAGAGGTGCTGAAGAGGTTAATGGGAATCCCTGATAAATCTGCAGAGGCTGCCTCTATCATTAGAATCTCTTTCACATATCAAAATGATAGCCTACACCTAAGGAAAAAAAAGAGATTTTTTTGAGTTTTATGCAGTCTTTGTGACAGCAAGTCAGTTCTCAGTCCCAGCTGGGAGCACTGGTGGGCATTCAGTGTGGTGGGTGCTGAAGTGCCTGGATGGCTGGGCAGGAACAGGCACCTCCATGCCCTGGTGCCACTGCCAGCCAGAGCATCTGCTGCTGAAATGCCTGTAGAGGTGGCACAGACATTCCCAACTTCCCTTCCACAGGATAAGGAAAGATTTGGATTGCAAAAGATCAAATTCTTACATTTGGGCCAAATCTTAAAAAAAAAAAATGCATCTGAACAGCAACTCTCTGCAGCCACTCCCCGTGTAGCTCCCATGTTGCCTGACTAATCCTCGGGCATGCTCCATTGTCAAGTATCTCCAACCTGAATCACTAAAGGCAGTATTCCAGTGCCTGTCTCCAAGATCCTCTGCCCCAAAAGAAGACTTTTTATCACAGTGATATTTTCCTGACAAACTTACAAAAGACATGTTTAATTTTTTTTCTGACAATGCCTTGCTATCTATGTTTATTTTAGCCTAGTCACAGTCCTGTTACAACTTTTTTATCAGACCTTGAAAACTGAGTAGAAAAGTAGATTGCTGCCTTTTCCTTCCACTTTTGGAAAGCTGGAATCCAATCTAACTCAAAACATAAAACATACTTTTGTTACCACAAGATTGCAGCAGAGGTTAGTAGCAATGTGCATTTTATAGTATGTTTTCTCTGAAGGGAGAGTTCATACTACAGCTATTCAAACTATATGGTGTGTGAATTCAGGACAAAAATGAATTTATTTTCCTTTTTTCCATTCATCACAGATGAACACTAAATGCAAACTTCAAATTCAGATAAAAATTTCTCTATGTCTGAATCTAGTGTTTTGGGCTGATTCTTTTACAGCTCAAGGGATAGCCCTCACCATAATTGAAAAGTCCATGTGTCATTACATGTGGGAAGTATAAATAGGCATATACTTTCTTCAGAGGTGGGTGTCTTTGTGATAGTAGTAATAGTACTTGTAATTCTATAGTAAACTTATGATATCTTCTTTTAATTAATCTAACTAACTTAGATTTAGTGACTTACAGGCTGGGTCACAAAAATGTGTTACCACTGTTTAGATATTTTTTTAGTATATTTCTTAACCACTGTAATATTGTCCTGGAAGTCTGTGTAACAGTTCTGTATTTGTAGAGTGATTTCACCTTACAGCAGGACTAAATGCTCAATATTTTGCACTACATCCCCAGATTAAATATAGATATTGTTTATAGGTTGATTGAACTTTTCAATGTATTTTTCCATACAATTTTGTTTAGATTTTCAGGGAAAATATTTTAAATTTAAATGTTTTCAAAACCTTGTATCTTTTTTCATACCTGTTTCTGCTGCTGCTTTAACAGTCACATGTTGCAATGAGAACACAACTGGAAAGAAAACAGAGGAGCAAAATGTAGACAGACAACATGCTTAAGCAATCAGAAAGTGTTTAGTCAATACATTGGTCTCAGCACACAGCAACAAACAAGTTTATAGATATATGAGAAGGGGAAGGGAGATTTGGATTAGAAAGAAGAAAAACTGTATGGGTTCTGTTGGAAAGTGTATCAGAAATCTGAAGGTCACTACAGAGAGCACAGATAGGATTTTGAAAGTATAGGAAGTGTGAGTTGGAGACTTGGCTCATATAGCAGGGGAAGATGGAGCAGACCTCAAGGTACTGAGTGAAAGAGGAAGAAAATATTCCGTCCAAGTGAGGGCAAATACTATGTTCCATCCAAAAGAAGAGGGAAAGCAGCAGAGAAAGGCAAAGACAGACATCACCTGGCCAAGGCAGTGGAATGAAAGTGTCTTGGTAACTGCATTCTGACTGGATACCAGTACTGTAAGGTTTCTGCAATTAATGGGGGCTCTTTGCTGTGTGGATGGATAGGAAAAGCTGTGCTTTTGAAAGGTAAAATGAGAAGGGTAGGCAGAGTTTTAAGTAAGATCTGACGGGAGATTAAGAACTGTTTCAAACTGGGGAGCTTGACATCAGAGAAATAAGGCAAGCTGAGCCTTGGTATGGAGCAGAGTGGTGAATTTGTTGTTTAATTAGTCTAAGATTTCTATAACGCAATATAATCTCATCCAAGTGAGAAGACAAGAAGGAGGTATGGAGTTCATGAGGCATTCTGCTGTAGAGACAGAAAGGGAATCTGAGAATAAGTAAACTGAGGGAGAAATGAAAAATAGCTGGAATCTTTTTAGAAAGGGAAAATTCATTCCAGAAGTAGCTACAGAGGGGAGAGGATACAGGAGAATATTGGAACTTGCAAACCCAAGTTGGACATGGGATAGATCAGGTCTGGGTTAGAAAACAGCAAGATTGCCTTGATTTCTTCTCAGAGGCGAAGTACTTCTTTCTAAAGCACTTCTCATTTTGAAGCACTGGCCCTTTCTTCAACTGCAAACAAAACAAAGCCCTTAAACATATGGTTTAAAATTCTATCCATATTAAGAGTGTTCTATCTATATTAACTTACATGTGTGTTACTTAAGATTGTTAAGAACCTCAGGGTGGGAATAGTGTTATTTGCATTTGCACATTTATTTGTATGGCACCACATAGGCTTGTTACTAAGTAAATGGTTACAATGTGTAATTAGTTGATCTCTGGTTTTAAATGTTCATTAGACATACAGATAAAATGAAGATGTTACCTCAGTCTATTGTTAGTAGATTTAAGCTTTTTTTTATTCTTGGGGTTTTTTTTTACTTCTTTTATATATCCAGCTTCTTTCCACTGTACTGCTGCAAGATACTACTTTTTTCTGTTGGGAGAAGAAGAAAATTTATTTTTTCACCCTTGGAACTTTAAGTAGACAACAAACCTTGAATTTCTGGACAGGAAAATATAGGCATGGAGTATGAAAAAGGAATGGAAAAATTAAAAGATTGCAAAAAACTCTGCATCTTTCAGCACTTTCTTTTGAAGGTAGTTCTGGTGTCCTCTTACCAAAGGAGAAGAAACAACTGAGAATATTAAGAGAAAAAGGGAAAATGGTGCAAGTGATAATAAATTACTCAAAATAATCATAGTCACAAATGATATCACAGAGCAGCACTTAAAAAAAGAACTATGAAATAGGAATTCTAATGCAGGCAGTTATATTTTTGGAAGTGTAATGTCGAACAAATACTTTGTTTAGCTAAAGGAATGAATGGATCCAGCTTTTTACTGCATCATTTGAGCATTCTGACTTTCAAAAAACCTCCATACTGTACTTGAAATCAGTTTAAGACAAGGAAAGTGAAGCTCTGAAACAGATTCTATATTCTACATCATTAAATGTTGTTAAGGAGAAAAAGGCTAGGTGAATTAGCTTCTAGATGAATTCAAGTACTGTTGATTCTGTCTTGAGACAAGGAAACAGAGCAGACGATCTCTTCTATGAGAATACATTTCCAGAATCCGAGGGAGCAGAAGAAATAGCATTTAGAAGATAATGTCAAATACCTAACTGACCAAACAAACACTACTGTATGCACCTCTCAAGGCTTACATCAGTTGCAATATCAGAGATGAGAGGATACCTTTTGAAAAAATCACTCCAATGCTATGGCAAATAGAATGTGTTAGAAAAGTGACCCATTTGCACCAAATATGGGGCATTAAAGTTCTTTCAAAACAAGATACGGGAAATCAAAATGGAAATGTTCTTGATATAAAGGCAATAGTAAGAGAAGTATCTAGATAGATAAAGCAGAGTTTAAAGCTGAATCATCCCCATTTCTGATTTAATGGGAGCTCCTTCTCTTATTCTCTTTTCGTAGTCTTCCTTGAAACAGCCTATCAGGTTTAATAGTAGATCTTCTTGATCCAGTAGATCTGTTATTGTTTCTTCAAGTGTCAACTGTTGCTCTAAAGGTTAAAAAATAGAGTTTGTTTTCTAAATAAATTTGAAAAGGAAAAGAAGTGGTAAAAAAAAAAATCTGTGTAAAACAAAAACAGCCTTTGAAATGATGTAAAGGCTGGCTTTTGCCCTCATTAGTCTATTGTGGGGGGTTTTTGTTCAGCTTCAAAATAGGATATTAGCAGATCAGGAATGGTATTCTTTATTTACTATTAATTTCTTTTTTTTACTAGAATATGCATCTCACAAGACTGTTAAATTTAGAGTAAGAGACAAAGGTTCCCAAGTTAACCTTTTTATTCCTTTGGTCAATGGATTATTTTCACAGAAGTTACCAAGTTAAAAAAAAATACTCATGACGGAAGAATGCTGGCTTTTATGCACAAAGTGACCTGGCATGTGCAGGGCGGGTGAAAGGAGCCTTCACACAGGTTCCTGAGCACTGAGCTGGCATTCTTCCAAAATGTGCCCAATGCAAGTGATCTGGGAGCCAACATAAAATAATTCTGTGGGCTACACCAAGAGTCAGCAGCAGCTTTTCACCCTGACTGTTCAAATACATGGTGCTTCTGTAAAGATAATGAGAAATAAGAAGTTGGAAATTTTGATTTTAAAAAAGCCTAAAAAGAGCCATCTTGGTGCATTCCAATCTGCCTGTTTCTGCCTTTACCTTCCTCCTTGAGGAACTTTTTTTTAGTTTTAGTAATGAATGAGAAAAGAAGAATGTACTGAACTGTGAATTGCCTTTTTCTCTCTTTTTAGTTAAACACGGCATTGAGAGATGCGAGTACAATTATTAGTGCCGGAGATTGTGAATATCTTTTGAACTGAAGGGCATTTGCCAGAAATCTGTCAAACTACAAATGACCTAGGTCTTGCTCAAGAAACCATCTATTAAAAGTAGTGACCCACTAACCTTATTTTTCCAGAAAGACTGTTAGGTAGTTATGGCAAGACAATCCAAGAGATTTGTAAAATTTTTCATTTCGTTAGGGGTCAGATAGTAAGATTTCAGATGCAGAAGCAACAGAAAATCACAGCAATTTAAGCAGGAAGTACTGTTGCCAAAAGAACTGTGTATATTTAGACAGCTTTGTGAATGTTCAGCTCTTCTGATTCATGACTCCATTCAGGAACTGCTTAAGATGTGCTTTTACTCTGAAGGAGTTTTTTTGTCTGGGATCTCCAGCACTTTGTATGTCTGTTGGGAAAGAAAACCTCTTTCTTCATTTTGTAGAACTGGTATTATACACAGGTTACTGGACATTTGCTCTTGGTACTTGAGAACAACTTTCCTTTTAATATAATATAATATATTGCAGTAGTTGTTGCCTTACAAATGGTCATAAAATGTTCATAAAAATAATCATTATCAATCTGCTTTCTGTGGCAATAAAATCCTTAAATTGAGCAGCAAGTAATGCTAAACTCAGAAATGGTGAAGGCTTTCCTTCCAATTTGAAAAGAGGATGAGAGGGAACAAATTAATCGTAGAATCGTGGATGTTGGAAACATATTAAAAATCTAGCCAGTCTCTTTGCCTTTCGTTTGCCTTTTATTGTACATCCTGCAGTATTCTGACAGTCTGGTTTTTCAAAAGCTGTAGTCTTAAAAGTGATAGGTTACCATTACTTTCTCTTAAGAGTGTATGAGAATCTCACTGATAAAGAGGATTTCAGAAGTTTGGGAAATGAATGCTGCTGCAGCAGTGAGGAACTAACGGTTCCAAATATATATAGAAATGCAAAGGGATTTTTTTTTCCCCAGTGATTTTTTGTGCTGAGTCGCCATCTGAGATGTCTGTGCATATGTCAGTTTATCTATGTCTGTTTTAGAGCTGGAATATGTTCGCACTCCTTTAATAATCACCTCCTCACTTTCTGTACAATTTTAAAATTACATCTGACCAGAGGATTAAGAATGTCTTAGTGGTAACATAGTCTTGAAATTCATTTGACTGTGCATTGTTCTCTAAAGTGCCATATTTAGCTTTTAACAAGCTTGGGAATATTGTTTATTTTGCCGTATGATGTGTTAGCTGCTTAGCTAATTCTGCATTTAAAGACGTGTGTGTTCTCTGGGCTCTCATGTGGGGGGAGGAAATTGTCCTCCTTATGTGAGAAAGCTGCCACAGCAGCTGAGATATCACTTAACACTGGAGGCTCTCCAGGGCCTGCATGTGCTGCACATGCTTGCAATGTATTTTGGTATTAGTATGACCAACATTTATACACAGCACTAATGCTGAGAGTAAAGTGAGTGCTAAAACTCAGATTCAGATGCTCTAAATGGCAGCATCTTTATTGCTCTACACTAAGAGGGAATGAACAAATAGTTCTGCAGTGGGAAAAGAAGACTGGTGTAGCGCCCTAACCCCAGAGGCAAATTTATTTCCACCCATCTGCTGTCTGAAATGACAAGTCCTAGAAATGCCACTGGTTCCAAAGTAGCAGACATTAACCATGTGTGTGAATCTTAGGCATTAGTAAAAATTATTCCCAAAAAATTGCCTTTGTTTGGCTTGCACGAATTGCCAGGGCAAAGAAAAAGGCCAAGGCTCATTGTGGCCTTCGTTATTCTGACACTAACAGGTTTGTAATTTCTGCAGTGAAATGTAATGAATGGCTATCGGTAATTCAGTAATTTAATTTCATTCCTCTGCTGTAAATAATAAAGGCATTTGTAAGGCTGTAAGGTAAGGTCTAGGGCTGGGTTCTGGTCTAGTTTGTTATGGGACTTGCAGACTCCATGTCGTGGTACCCAGCTGAAAACGGATTGTAAAGAACTTGTATATTGTGAAATAAAATTTATGTTCAGAGTCTGCAGACTCCTGGAGCTGAGGGCGGGCAAGGAAAAAGCTGGCTGGTGGTGTGTAGGTCTTCCCCAAAGGACCTTGGTTACTGTTAGTGCCCCTCTCTCCTTCTCTTCATGTCCATCAGCACAGGTTTGGACAAAACTCTCCTGCTGCTTCTCCTACCAGCAAATGGCGGAAGGAATTACGTATTATTAAGTGCGAAATAGGTCCTGCTTAAAAATCCAAGTGTCAGGGAACATTAGTGCTGCCCTTTCCCTGCCAAAACTTACCAATTCTCTCTCTGCTGTGAGCTGCTTTCAGACATTTGTGTTTCTTTTTGTCTAGGCAGGCTGCGTATTCAGCAGAGTGACTCAGAGCCCAGAATCCCTTTGAACTGTGTTTCTGCTCTGGGAAAGTCTTTTTTGGTTTTTGTTTCTTTAATATTTTTTTTTTAAGTGATAAGGAAATATGTGCTACTTGCAAGTTGCTCCTTTTGGCAAACATGGGATATCCCTTTTTAGTATGGATTCTGTTCCATATGTGATCGTTCCTTTTTTGCCAAACTTCCTTAGATGTGCACCAAATTGCAGAAAGATGAATACCAACTTTGCATAATTTGAACAAGAAAGCCTTGCAGTGCTACTTTTCTGTTTAATTTATGGGGGGGGGGGGGGGAAATTATGAGATACGTAGGACATAAGTAAGGGCAGAATAGAGCCCTTAATCTTAATTATTCATTCTGCAGTATTATAAATGACTAAAGATTACTTCCAATGTTTGGTATAATCTTACAGTGTGCAGATGTGGTTCTCTTTGGTATATGCCATCTTTACTGAACTCACAATTTCCATAATGCTGTCACATTCTGCATGGGAAGCAGATTTACAGATAGGTAATCCATGTAAGGTATTTTAAAGACAGCTTATTAAAGGATTGAGGCCTGCTGTTAAATTACATATGCTTTCAATTGCTATGAGGAGCAAACAGTATCAAGAAGTACAATAATTTAGCTACAGCTGGAGAAAGGCCTATTTAAAGTTTTGATGACAGATCCTTTAAAGTTTTCCTTTAAGTTCTTTTCTGCTTTCTATCTTCTCCTGCATAGTACAGTATTTCACTTTATACAATGTAATTTCACCAGCAGGTCGACTGTATACATGCTAGGAAACTGAAATGCATTCCTAAACTGATAAATAGAGTTTACAAAATGACTGTGGGCACCAGGCTCCACACTTGATGGCATTATCCAAACACCTGACAGCGAGGATGGAATCATTGCAGTTTAGCATTGCTAATTATTAATAGCTCAAATTGTGCTGGGCACTGTCGCCGTGCCGCGTTCCCGCCGCCGCTGAGGGCTGGGATGCTCTGCTGCATGGATGCTGCTGAGCATATTGGATAGTGCCCCCATCTGTTTCTGGAACACAAGGCGATGTGTCACTTACGTGCTGTCTGCTCCTCTACCCTTTACAGAAGGAGTTACAAGAGATTGCGTTTCCAAACAGATAAGCTCATTCCCCTCTCTTTAACTGGAATAAGAAGGCAACGACCGTAGTTTAGAATCATTCCTTAAAATGGGGGGCTGGGGAGGAGGGGGGATGTTTGGAGCTTTTTCCCTAAAGTAACAAAATAAATGAGAGAATAATGATGCTGTTTGGAGCTAACTTTAAGTGTCGCACAGTAAGATGCTAAAAGAGGCACAGTATGCAGACATGAGACTACAAAGCCTGAGAAGGAATGTGTTAAACAATCATTTTATAACGATGAGTCTGGCCATGCGTTTGCATGTGAACATTATTACAATCTGAAAAAGAGAAAATGTTATTATGCCATGTATCTTTGAGCCATTATTGGAATTAGGTTACAAAGCTTTGACTGCAAGGTTATTTGAATCTACTGCTTGTTGTTAATTTCATGCTTTCTATTTAGTACTTTTTTCCTTATTTGTTATGAACTAGTATGCTGTGAAAAGCAAATAATTTTTAAAAATGTGTCTGCAACCACCCACCACAAGCATAAGTATATTTTTTGATTGTATATATTTTAAAATCACCGTACATTGTGGGAAAAGCTGTGTAAAGCTCTGGAAAGACAAAATAGTAAAAAAAAAAAAAGGTTCTAAGAATTAAAATACAGACTTTTTAACTTATCTTTATTCTTTTCTTTAACATTTCTGTGCTACCTTAACAGACACATGAAAAATAGTGACTCTAAATTTAGCAAAATAAAACATTTTCTTAAAAAGGGTGATCTAAACATCTTTCCACATAAAATATATATTAAGACTTCTTTTTCTTTTATTTTTGCTTTTTTAGTAAATGCAAGATACTATTTTTATTTTGATATATTTACAGTGGAAATTATGCACATATTTCTGTCTTCATCTATTAAATCTGTTTTTACAGAAGTTGTAGAGGTTAATAGATTTTGAATTGCATTAGATGCCTGTAATAAATGGATATATAAGACAAGACCTTATTAAGTTGATCTTTGTCTGTGAAATCTGTCTTCTTCAAATAATTTCAGAAACCAAAAAATGCAAAATAAAAACTTTGCCTAACCATGGATTTTTAAGCATATGTCTCCATAAATATTAGTGCAATTTAATTGCAGAAAATTACTTTATTACTAATTAGTAGGAAAGTTCTGTAGAGTACCTGAAACTAATATTTTTATTTCAGTATTTATACAGGAATATACTTCTTTTAAAGGAAAAACGCTGTTGATAGCTCTAAATGAACTTCAAATTAATGTAATGTCAATGTTGTCAAAAATTGATATATCACCCTTAGAAAGCAAATGTATTATCAAGTGACGAATAATTAAAGTAGTTAAAAATTAAACTGAAAAATTAAAAGTTGATGCTTAAATAAAACAAAATATCTCAGTAGAAAATATTTCTAATATGCTGTGTAGATCTTGTTGCATTGTTTCTGTTGTTACCATGTCTTAATGGTTTTTATTGTTTATGGGAAAAATTGTTTAAGACAGCAAAAATCTCGGGTCTTCTCTTTTTTATGAAGGTCAAACTAAATTCAGAATTATAACTGAAAAATGAAATGTAAATACCAAGATCTTTGATAACAAAGTAATTAAAATGTATGGTTTTGCCTACTGTGTATAATAAGGGCTTATATTTGATCAACCATAAAAGTTATTTAATCATTTTAACCTTGGAATACTACCCCACAAAAAACTACTTAATGGAAGTTAGCTGAGAAGCATTAGAGTATCACAACATCAAGAAGGCTGAGCGAGAGGGCACTGAAAATTCAAGCACAGCTTATTTCTGCCATAATACTATAGCAGGTTGCATGGCAACCAGTGGCTGTGGATTTTGAAGTTACTTTATCCTTATTCAATGAGAAAAGACTTAGCCTGTATTTATTTTGGTAATTTCTAGAATTAATCAGGTATTTAAGGCCCAGTGTAGCATAAACTTGCTGTGATTTTTTGATTGGCAAATGAATGTTTACAACTGTTGTTGGAAAAAGATCTGGAAGAAGAGGAGAGCTCGACTCTTCCTCCTAGCATTGCAGACAGTAAGTATTAGACAAGTGCTTGGATCAGCAACCCATTTTGAGCAAGAGTGTGGCTTGCAAGCATCTCCCTGTGATTTAGGTTAGTCATTTTAGGAGAACACTGGAGTTTTCAGAAAAAAACCTGCTATATTTCATTTTAATGTTTCCATTACAGAACAATGCTAGGAGAATTTTAACATTTTTCAGCTGAGTAAAAGCTGTAATCATAAGCCAAAGTCACAAGTACAAGTAGTGTTGCACCCTTGTGGTCATGTATTTCTTCAGAGAACACACTAACATACAAATCTCAAAACATGTTTTAAAACACTATTTATTTTCCATTACTGTCTTTAAAGTTCAAAGGCACTCTTTTGGTATCCTGTTGTTTAATATGTTCGGGGTTCTGCCAAGCTTTTCAATATCCACAGATCTTACTGAAACTGAAGTAAATTAAAAGCACAAAGCACACATGATAATGCTTGTCATGAATGAGAAGTGTGAACTGGTGGCTTATTTAATGAGTGTTTTTTAAAAATGCACTTTGCTAGAGCATATGAAAAATCTGTAGGATATTTCCAGGTTTCAGAAACAGTGTATATTCTTGGAGTTAAAGATGCGATCATAATGCCTATGCATACAGGGGTAGAATTATGATATGAGTGTGTTTTAGTTCCTAACTTTTTGGCTTTTATGCAAAGTACACATTGAATGAACCTTATCACATACACAGCATGAAAGGCATCATTAAATCAAGACAGGCTTTCACAACCCTGACTTACATCATGCACCCCACCAGCCTAGCTCTGAAGAATCTTTTTTTCATATGTTCATGAACTTAGCAGATTTATGTGACAGCCGTATTGTTCTATTTTAAAACTTATTTTTAAAAGTGACATGAGATCAAGACCAAAATCCTAATAAGAAGCCCACAGTGATTCTTAGGTGGAAGTGGGCACCCAGCCAGTCGAGCGCTGCTGGTTTGGGAATGCCTTGTCTCCAAGGCAGGCCACTGACACATGAAATCACACAACTGCACATGTCTAGTGCAGGTCATGCCTTTTCTGGGAGGCTTCCTCATTACCCAGCTACTGTTAATGTCCAGAAAACATGCACCCACAGCATCCGTATTCCAAATTTTACAGCACAGAAGTTAATTCAGTTAAAATCCAAGCTGAAATGGGTAGTGAATGTCTTGGCATTTGTTTTGCATAGGTAGCCTGGAGGTTGTAGCATATCTGTGTGCAGCAGCACGAGGGGGTCCGTGGATGTCCGCTTTCAAGCAAAGCGCGGCAGTTCAGGCTCACTGTGCCTGTTGGCATCTATAAAAGTCCCTAATGATCTTCTCGGTGAAATAAAGTGATCAATCTTTGGAGTGAAGGTACAGCAAAGCTATTTTAAAAATGCATAGGTTATTTTGTTAAAACCTCCTCTAGAAAGCTGGTACTTCTGGGAGCTGTGAATGTTGTTAAAAATATATATATTACAGCCTTTGTGATGACAGTTAAAAAGTTATTACAGCCAAATACTTTATGTCAACAATAAGCTACTGCAGTTTAAGAAAAATGAAAGGCTTTCCCCTGAGCCAGTTGTGTTTTCTTTGAACATAATAGGAAATAAAACTTAAATATTTTGGGTTGGAACTCGGTCCTGTTTGAATATTTGTGTTTCATACTTTCCAGAAATTAATGAATTTTGGTAACCTCATTTCTTGTCACTTTTTTTTAAATGGAAGGCTTAATACTAAAATATGCTAGTATCAGGAAAGGAATCTGCAGTTCTACAGTATTTTGTATTAGTGATAAAACTAAGAGACCTTTTCAAAGCAAATAATTGTGGCAGTAAGGGGCTCCTGGGTTTTCTAGCTTCCATCCTGGCTGAAAAGCAAGCTGACCTGTGCTGTTCTCTTGTCTCTATCTTCTTTTGGGGACATGCATTAAGTCATATGAATCTAAACAGTCAAGCACAATGTAGCACTTGTCAGACTGTTATAATTTATCTTTCCTTAGGCATTAGGTAAAATGTATTAACATAAACCCTGAATGTTGTTCCAGTGCAAATACAGGAAGGAATTAAAGAGTTGGCCCAGTTTTGGTGCAGAGGAAGTGAGGACTTTGCATCTTCTGGTCCTTCCTTCATTTATGCAAGTGATGGTTGCAACAGAAAACTTCTGATCAAAGCACTGTTGGACCTGACCAGCAGCTTTGTTGTAGCTATACTGTGGACAAAATAGTAGAAATCCTTTTATCAGGTATTTGAATGGATTCATTTTATATAGGGCTTTGAATCAGTTGTTGCTTCTGCTTTTATTTCTGCATGTATTTTTTTAGTCTTAGTGGCTACATGAGAGGATAGAATTGTAGAAGTTCAGAATATCCCTTGACATTGGCCCTCCTTGTGTTGTGGGGGAGGGCAATCCGATTACAACATTTAATGGGGCACCTGTGCCTTGTTTTTTTAAAAGGAGAAAATTGAGCATTCAGTGATGCTCTGGGCCAGAAATTACTGTCCAGGTAAACTGCAGTACTTATGAATGAGGCATAATAGATTTGTCAGGGCTGTGACCTATTCCAGTAACTGTGAAAAAGGAATAATGTTAAGGTGTCAGAGAGGAGTCAAGGCATGGGGCTTGTTTTCACTGAAACCCTGGGCAGTGAGGAAAACATGAAGGTAATTCTTTCTACTTCAGTCTGAAAATAAGAGTCTGGGAACACAGGCAGGAATCAATCTTTAGCTCCATTTCTCCCTAAGTAATTTGCATTCTCTAAAAAAGAAATACATGTCATATATTGATAATATTGGAACCTGGAATTAAAATTGAAAGTCTGTAGTGAAACTCACATTTGCAGAACAGAGCTTTATCAATTACTTCTCTTTTCTGACAGCACTGCCTGCTTTTCCAGACCAGCCCCCCACATGTCCTATCCTTTTGCATCACAGACACATTGGACTCAAATGTGTTAGCTACGTTTTTGTCACACTATCCAAAGAAATTTTAAGGAAATGGTCCAGTTTCAAAAATTCTACTGAATATTGTGTATTTGGTTTTAATTTTAAAACTGTTCCATCAAAATGTCAGTGCTGAGTAGATCTTTATTGTCTAAGTGCATACCTCCTCTTAAAAATAACCATGGAACCAAAATTATAAATGTTTTACTTCATTCACCGTTTTCTCTTCCATAATTGCCTGCACTGGCTGTCTCAGAGCACACAGAGGCTAACAGTACAAGTGTAAATTGTCATCTAAGTCTTTTTCTTCTAACACTGGAAAAGTTATATCCTGAAATAATGCATTTAGCAAATCATGAGCCCTGTAAGACAGGACCGGGGCTGGAAGGATTGCAGACAAATGTGCTCAGAGCTAGAAACAATTGCACAGCTTGAGGACTAAACCCAAATGCTGCCTGTCCATGAGAGTTTTATATTGACACCTCTGTGATTGGAAAGAATTTTGCAGCCAAATGCTCTATTGATTTACATTCCTGGAAAAACCACTGATTTATGGAAGGTTGTGTAATACAAATATCACAGTTTATTCTTGGTTTTAAGGCTTTAAAGTGCAGTGAGGTGCACCAAGGATCCTTTCTAGTTTGCACTGTGTTTTGTCTTTTATGAATTTGGTTACTCTTGACATCTGTGTACCTCAGTGTACCTGTCTTCACAGCCACTCTGAGCAATATGGGGTATACTGCATTATTTTACATCTGAAGTATTGAAAGATGAGAAATGTAAAGATGTTCTAACTCTGTACAGTTAAGTATGTTCCTAACAGAAACCTCAAGGGTTTCTAGCAGCCCAGCTATTAGCAACAGCCACAGAAGGTGACAACCCTCATGCATATGAAAATTCAGCCCATCACTAAAGGGTCTTGAAAATCTGACCCAACACAATTTGGGCAAGATCATGCAAAGTAACAGCAGCACAGAAGGGAATTGATCCATTTCTCAGAAAATGCTGCACTGTACATAACCCTTAGAATAAGTATTTTTTCTGTTTGTTTGTTTGTGTGGGTTTGTTTTTGGTTTTGTTTGGAGTTTTTTTTTGTTGTTGTTGGTTGCTTGCTTGCTTTTTTGGGTCTTTTTGGGGTTCTTTGTTTGGTTTGGTTTTTTCCATTTAGCATATTTAGTAAATATATTCTGACAATTAAGGAAGTAATTTTTGCGTTGATTCCTTCCTGTTTACCTTTCAGAGTGAATAATTTGATGTGTGTTCTAATTCCACTGGATCAAGTAGGACTTTTCATTCATTTTATAGGTATATAGCTCTCTGAAAACAATAAAGCTACACAAGAGCAAAAGGGAGATGCTAGAGGGAAGGTTTAATTCTTTAAATTATAAAGTAAATTGGCAGTGACTACACACTGAGACACATCCCAGTCCCCATGTACTAATTGGATGCCGCTTAAAAATATTATGAGAAAAGTATATGAAACTCCAGGTCTTCAGTCTAAGCATCATCATGGTTTTATACTGATATTAATGACCACAGGTTGGGTAGGGTTGTTTTTTTTTTTCTTTTTCCCCCACTGTGGTGTAAGTGAGATGCCTGAAGGGAAGCAGAATTAATTAAACTTTGTGATGAATATTGGACCACTACTGGCATTTGCCTCGGGATCAACAGGTAGGTTCTTAACTTTGTGAGGGAAAACATTATTGAAGAAGGTTGCATTCCTTGTGCAGATCAAGTTGTGCTTTTAAAAAATAAAAGAAGTCAGCTGGTGGTCTTGCTTTTAATTATCGAAGCTGTGAGAATTCAAATGACATATTTGCCTCATTTACTTAGAAGATATTCTTGTATTTATTAAATCATTTGAAGAACATCTGTAACACTTTGATAAGATTTTCTTTCTCATCATGGGAAGCAGGCTGCATTTCAATACCAGGAAGTACTAGTATTACCAAGTGTTTCCTACTCCATTTACAGGGAAACGGTAATATGTAGAAGTAAAATTCACCAGAATTTAGAAATGTTTCATTTTGTAACAATAGTGGTCGTAAGTCCAATAGTGGGATTAAAGGATTCAGACATAATTATAAATTATTATTTAGCTTTTCCTTCTATCACTGCTAGACTACAAGCTACCTGTTTCTTACCATTTTTCACCCAGGATTTCCCTCACAAAAGCAAAAGCCTGCAGATTCTTGTCCAGCAGCAGTGCAGTTGAAATGACAAGGAAGAAATACAGCATTTTTAACACCAGCTGTTAAATGACTAAGAAAAAAGCAATGCTGTCTTTCTGCACTGTTTATGGGTCAAAGAAAAATATTTCAACATGAATAGAAACAGCCAATGTGCTTTAGATCAATCAAAAATAATTTTTAAAGAACGTGAAATTTCATGTTATTGATGCTTTAAGGCTTTTCTGTATTGTGAACACCTTCCTTAGACATAGAGGACAAAGGTCCAGTGTCTCCAGTTGTTTTACATGTGTCTGAGGTTTAAAAATCAAAGTTCATGTAACCAGGCAAAATCACAGACAGTCCACAATATCAGACAGAGCAGGTGAATATGTGTATCCTTCTGTTTACCGTAGGAATCCCAAAGTTAGACTAGAATTTCTAATGAGGTTTTACAGGAAGTCTGCTTTTAAAAATTAAGAACACCAGACTAAATCTCACTTTAAAAGGTTTAATCGTATATTACATAATATTCAGCTAGAAAATGCATATGTGGCATAATAAATAAAGCAGGAGTTCAGTTATTAAAATGTGTGTGCAAATGTGCATATCCATATACATATGCATAAATGTGTGTATACATGCATGCAAATATCAATAGTGTCTCTGTATATACATAAAAACTTTTTTAGTTATCTGAGGTTGCATGTTCACAGAAATAAGTGCCTGCATATGCCTCTAGTCTTTTTTACTTCAGAAAACATATTAATTGCATAAAATATATTTCTCTGTGCTTCAGAGGTAATTTTAAGAAAATTTACTGTAAATTATTAAGCACCTTAATTCTCCTTAGTCTGGGGTTTTTATGTCTCCTAAATTGTTATTAT
This sequence comes from Eopsaltria australis, assembly GCA_034509425.1. Taxonomy (NCBI): domain Eukaryota; kingdom Metazoa; phylum Chordata; class Aves; order Passeriformes; family Petroicidae; genus Eopsaltria; species Eopsaltria australis. The sequence goes on from JAVTVJ010000026.1 coordinate 1,373,964, forward strand.
ATATATATAATTATTAGCTTTTTCTTCATAGTAACATTTTATCTTATAAAGAAAAAAAATCAGCAAAGCTAGCATGTGTACTGTAATGGAATTTATATAGTGGGATTTTTTTCAGCCTTCTGTTATGCTTTTTCAGATTATTTGATGATATTTAATTGGTTCACCTGTTAAATACTACTAGTCCAGCAGATGAAATCAAATCACCTAAAAGTTAAAAGGCCATATTAACACTATATCTCTAAAGGTTACAGAAGAAAGTCAGCAATGAAACTCCTGCAGACGGTCAGAGAAGGGCCAGGGCCAGTGTGTTATGGATAGACAAAAGGCACTGCTGGATAGTCTGTCTCCATAAAACACTAAAATATTTCAAGAGCTGCTTTCACCTGTGGGTAATCCATAGGGTAGCAGTGAATACTCATATGTTCACTAGTTTGTATCTCACACTTTTAAATCAGCAATGTCCAACCCATTGCTGGGATTTTTTCATTAGCCCAGGTCTCAGTTCTTTCTGTATCTCATCCTCTTCCTGAAGAAGATGTTGATTTTAATATTTTCCTTTTTATGTATTTATTTATGCTGCTTTGTTGTCCATAGGCACTACTTGTAAAGAGCCTGTTGTGCTAGACATCATATAAACTGCAGTTTTGAAAAGCAGTCCCTACTCCAGACATGCTGATTTCTTCTCAGTCACCTTTCCCAGGTTGCTCTATTTCTTGCCATCAGAACAATGGGCTATAACCTGATCATTTTCCACCTATATTTCTTTTTTCCACCTTTTTCTTCCCTATGTCTCTCTTCTACCCTATCCAATTTTTCTTTCAAAACCAGTCACATCCACAGTACTGTAAAAACATATCCATTCTCATATATCTTCAGAATAACTTGCTCAGTACTTCCATGTACTAGACAAGCTGCTGCTCCTCACTCTTTTTGCCCTCATTTTCCTGCTATACCTTAGTCTATTTTAGTTTTTTACCTTTTCACTTGTAGTGTCTTCTTGCAACAATCTGCTGTGATCATACCCCAAAATTTTACTT